>BGPR01012539.1:25202-44581 GCA_013235015.1 Araneus ventricosus | reverse complement strand
AAAGGAAACTTTTCTCGTCAGGGAGCAAAGCGGCAGTTGGAAGCTATGTTAGGTTTTGGGCAGGAGAATTAATGAGGGTTTTTAACAATGGATCAAATATCGTATTAATAATGAAATATCCCTGACGTTAGTTGAATCGAGAAAATTGAATGCAAGAAGAGAAAGTACTATAATCGTCCATGAATTCGATTTCGAGATGTTAATGAAACCATGTTTCACAACTCCTTGAGTACAAAAAAATATATTTTTGTAATTATGTTCCTTTGTCTTTCTGCGCTCATGTGAACAAGATAATTTAAAAGCGCAAAGAGTTAGAGCAAAAGTGTTTGATATAAGTCAATAATTTAATTAGATTGTCTCTCTCTTTCTCTCTGTTTATCAATAATTTAATTTCAATTTATTTTTCAATTATAAATAGATATATAAACGCACAAAAACGATAAGCAACAAAAGTTAAATCACAAACTAAAAAATGATAATAATAATAAATAATACTCATTTCTGAGCTCAAACGTTCAACTGATAGAAAAAAAAAATTTTCAATCACTAATTAGAAAATTATAACATTATTTATGAACCTAAGCCAAATGTAAAAAAAAGAAAAGAGAAGGAAGCCACAAATTTAAATAAACAATTTATGAATTGAAGATTGATCAAGACTTTTTAGGTTTTACGCAGCGTCTTGTCAATTACTATAAGAATAATTACTTGTGTAACTTTTTAAATTATTGTAAAACTCTGAAAGATCATTCAATTATTATCAATTAAATTGCTGTATGAATGAATCTCAAATTTTAACAAAGTCTCAAAATATGCTTCTTAATTTACGTTATAAGAAAGTTTTCCACGGTTGCATCCAAATACGAAGCATTTTCTTATTCAGTGGAACCTCTGGAATCCGAACCCCAAGAATCCGAAATTTAGGATAATCCGAACATCTTTTGTTTAACTTTCTGAAAAAAATTTTATTAAAAAGTGAAGGAAAAATAACAATTACAAATTTGAAACAAATCTGAATGTTTATTCTTAACTTAAAAGAAACATTTGAATGGGAATACAGCACCTTTAATTAGTAGAAACACAATCGGTTATCTTCTTTTGACGTAAGGAACTAAACTTGCTTGGCGATGCGAATCGCCGCTAGATCTCACAGAGCACCCAAAGTCATTCTCTACTTTATTCGGTATATCGAGAGTATTTTGCCGAATTTCCCGGATAATTCAGATTTTCCACAATCCGAACATAGTTCAGCTCCAAATAGTTGAGATTCCGGGAGTTCCACTGTATTGCAACGTCTCACATCGCGATATTTTTTCAGTATTAAAATTACGATATACCTTTCTTAGTTTACATAGATATTAACCGGTTTTGATGGTATAACTTGTTAAAATAAGTATTGTAGTCTTGTTTATAGTCTAAAATCTCGTTTAATCGTCACTCTGTTAAGTTGTTACATATCATTTTTCACTACTACTTGAAAGACCTCTTTAATTAAATATAAGCATTTTTAAACCTCATGAATTTGTTACCCCATTTGTTGCGTCTTACGTCCTTATGTCTTAATCGATGTATCGAAGTCTATTTCCAATGATAGAACGCCTTGACTTTTTTTTATCTGGAATAAGACAATTTTTCATATTGTGTGTTAATTTCAGCTAAAGAACTTCCCAAGTTGAATTATCGCATAAAAACTGCCTTCTATATTGTTTAGAAATTATTGATTTTTTATATTCATTTTGTTATCGATTCGGATATGGAGATCATTTTTTTCGGAGGAAGTTGGAAAGTTGTTATTAAAATTTCAAGAAATCAAAAATTTGTGAATAAAATGACTCTCAAGAATTTTGTCTTGATTTTTTTTTAATTTTCAAATTTTAACAATTATTCTCTGTGTCGCTTCACCTTATCTGAAATCACTAAAATCTAAAAATAGTAATAAAACCACTTTCAAAAATATTTCACTAGAAAGAGCTATTTATTTCATTTATTTGACTAATATTCTTTCTCACAGTTTCATGAGGGCTTTTGTCAGTGCGTCTAGAAAATCTAAATCATGGTTGCATTTCACCGATAATAATTGATCTTGCAATAAACTCTCTAAGCTTCATTTCACACTATTCTTGGGACTCATATTAAAGAAAGCATCTCATCATATCTCTGAAATAGAAAACACGATCTCAAAAAAATCTATGAAATAAGTTATATGTTGAAGCAAAGAATTCCATGTGATATTCCATTCTTTATTTGTTTTGATATATTGTCAAATTTCAATAATACATTTCCTTAATAACGATGACCAATTTAGTTGTACAATTAGATATTTTTCCACGCTAAAAGCATCAGGATAATCGATTCGAAGTTAAAAAAGATTAATTGTTGGGTCTGCTGTGGTTGCTTGAACGATCTGCAACAAATTAATTAATCATTATTTAATAAGTATTAATGGCGCAGGAATACTTTAATCTCCAGTTTACAGAATCATTACAACGGATTCTCATTTTGAAAATAATGAATTATTGAATTATTTATCTTAAAACGAATCGTATATTATGTTTTCGTTAAGGATAATATTTTACAATTGTTGAAACTTCCTTGTGTCGTATATTGAATTTTAACTCATAGTGTTGGATTTTATTTATTCGATTAGGAAACTAACCTTCGAAGTTAGCTTTACAAATGAAAACCTTAAAGAATCGATAGCACATACATAGAACTTTATTACCCAGAAATAGCAATATTAAGAATACCGTCTATCTTTAAATATCTGCAGAAATGATACTCTAATTTTACCACAATCATTTGATACTTTTCGTGTAATCTAAATACGAATAATTACTTTTACTGTTGCATTTGTGGAGAACAGAATCTTATGAATTACTTGTCTGTAAATAAAACGACAACTTTTAGTTAACTGCTCAGCTTTTTTCTCTTACACTTTGTGAAACGGATCTTGTTGCCAAAACTTAATGGTGCTATCAGCTATAAAAGAACAATGATTGAAACTTATACACTGTGGCACTTTTGCGTTTTGGAACAATTTTTGGCCTTCTGTACAGAGGGAAAATGGTGTACAGGTTATTCGCATATTTTTGGAGAACTAGTGCTACTCTATCTTCAAAAAATAATTAAATTCGAACAGTCAAATAACTACATAAAAAGCTTTGGCAAGCCATGAATTTTGTTAGAAAAGAAAATCGTCTGCTGCAAATAAAACTATTCTGCACTGTAAAATAATGCATTAAAAAAAGTTAATATTTTTTCTAACTGAAAATAAATTTTCACTTTCTAGAATTGAAAAAGTGGTTTTCAATTTCAGAATCATAAAAGAAGTCACATTGTGAATTTAAAAGGAAAAGGCATCGAAGAAAAACCTAAGAAAGATACGTTCATTTTCTAGTATTTCAAAAGTTTTGAATCTTATTTTGAAAGAAAATCCAAAACTATTAAGATCTAGTTCAAAATTTTTCCATATGCTGTATTAACTATAAATAAAATATAATATTAATAATATTTAAATTTAATTTCAAAAATTCTATTCAAATTAAAGAGAAAAGTATGTATTGATCGTATTTAATTTTTACAAATTATTTTCGACTACATTTTTTTACATGCCATTTTATTTTTTATACATTTAACACTGAGACTGATGTACTAGATTATTTAGCTGATGGTAAAAAGTTGCACCAACTTAGACCTAGAAGTTTCCCGTACGTGCTGTATTTAAGAATTCCACAAACGTTCCTGCCTTCTTTCAGTGCTTTTATCTAATAGAAATGTATGTTGCCGAACTAATCGAAAAAGTTTCTTTTCCGAACTGTATCACGATATTCATTATCTAAGCAGTAAAGCTTCTAACTTGTCGTATTTAGAACCGTGAATCAAATTCAAACGCATACTTTATATAACTCATTACTCAATTAGTTTGAAATATTCTCTAATTTTTATAAAATTTGTTACATTTTAGAAATTCTGTGGTAGAATCAGTGCAGAGACGTTATATCCTAGCCTTGTCATTTTCTTTCTCTGTGAAATTTCAGAATGAGATAAATTTACTTCCAACTTCTCTCATGCGTCTGTTTAACTGTGTTACCTCTTAGCTTTTTATTTTTATTTAAATTTGTCTAATTAAATTCAGTTTGAAAACTGCATTACGGAAGATGAAGACTGACTTCGTAATTTTGAGCCAATGTCAGATCAGAGCAGTGTTGGTCATTTCATTTATTTAGCTGAACTTTTGCGCATTGTTTTTCTTCTTTTTTCTAAGCTAAGTTCATTTATTTAGCGGAATTTTCTAGATGAAACAATGACACCCGAGAATACAATATTAACCCATTAATGTCTAACGTTCTTTTTCATGGATACTTCTAAAAATAAATCATTAACTCACAATTATTTTTCAACATAAATTTTACAAAAAAAATTATTTGTTTCTTTTATATTCAATCGATGGTAGCACATTTCAAGCGTTCGGTTCATAATTTAGCCTTTTTATTTTCAAGTCAGACAATAATCTAAAGTAAACATGCGTTTCAAAACTGTTGCCTTCATGTTCCAAAAGTCTATCGCAGATGTCACCGAGTTTAGTGAGATGAGATTCAGCTCATACTGTATTCCAAGTTTGGAATGGTTTCTAGATTTTGAACGTATGGTTATGTTAAATTAACTCATTAATTCCTAGCGTCCCTTTTTAGCGGCGTTTCTAAAAATGCATCATAAACTCACGGGGATTATTTTTTCAACATAAATTTTACAAAAAAATTTAAAGTATTCGTTTCTTCTATATTCACTCGATGGAACCATGCATTATACTTTCGGTTGATAATGTAGCCTTTTTACTTTCTCGTATACGAAGTATACAAAGAGAAAGTATTGTAATCGTCAAAAAATTCGAACTCGAGATTTTGACGAATCTCCACGTTTTAGACCTCACTGAATCCGAAAAACACAATGTTGGAATTATGTCTGTGTGTGAACACGATAACTCGAAAACTATTAGAGCTACGGGGATGAAATTTGGTATGTGGTCTTTAAACATAATTTGTAGGTTTCTATCAAATTTTCGACAAAATCTGTCAAAGGGAAGTCTGTCTATCTGTATGTACGCGGCCATGTGAACACTATAACTCAAAAACTTTAATAGCTAGATGGATAAAATTTGGTACACGGTTTTATCGTCATGAATGTAGGTCCGTATAAAATTTTGAGCCAAATCCTTCAAAGGGTTGACTGTCTGTCGGTCTGTATAATTTACTTTTGAAAAGAATCCGACATCTCCACGCGCATGCGTACTGGAAGCAATCTTCTGTGCACGCGAAGGCTATGGAGCGAATTACGTTAGTTTGTCCTTGAGCCGGCAAGAGCGGAAAATCGGTACGCAGCTCTTTGAATTTGATTCTTTGCCTAGATATTTTTCAATCACTATAATGAAAAACCTTCTGATAGTTATAGGACTCTGGGTAACAGTAGGTTCGAATTTTTTTAGCCACGCGGAGGGAGGGGAAACGGCCCCTTTCTGGGGAAGTATACGAGAAAGTTGAGGGGAGAACACTGACCCGCTGGTTTATTTTCAAGTCAGACTAGGAAAGTAGTGTTTTGCAATATGAAGAAGAAAAGGGTAAGTTTGTGCAATTATTTACAAATCAAAGTACTTGCATTTAACAAATATATCAGTAAATGCAATTGTAAAAATAAGTTTTCTTTTTGGAATTTCGCATAATTTTAGATTTTGATAGGTTTTGCATTAATAGGACTTTGCCTAAATAAGGATGATAGGCTTACGAGGACACTAAAACATTAATTTTTCAGGCGGAATTTTTTTAATAATTTTCCAGTAAATTTCACGATTGATAATATTATCTACAAAATATTATTTTAAAGACGTCACTTGGGCATTAATGAATAAAGTATTACTCACTTGAATTTTTGAATCGTGACCAGATTTAATGTGAACCTGGCTCACTTGCATTTATATTTATTAATTTATTACTTTTAGAAGAATCCAAATTCGAATTTGCGATTCTTCAGTGTTGAATAAAGACTTACTTTTGATGCATAATTTTACAGTTGTGCATTTGAGATAATAAGCAATAAAAGCATTTTTCCTTCTTTTATGACAATTAACGACAAATATTCCATAAAAATACTATTCCGTAAAAAAACTCTTTTATGAAAAAATTGTAAGAAATATGTAATTTTATTTATTTGCATAAATATCAAAAAAGGATATTTTTCTGTTAAACAATAAGCCTTGTATTTTAATTATCGACTGAAAAGCATCCGAAAACCGATCGATGAATTTTATCATCGAATATGCTGCATCATACGTGTTACATTAGTTTTATAGTTAGTTATAGCAGATCAAATTAATATGATGACTCATAAAGGAGGCATTTTCTAATATAACAACTATTTGATTAACGTTCAATTTATGATAACCAAAATGAGCTCCCATTTTATTTCCGGTTCTTCCTTTAGATAATTATTTTCATTAATTTGTTATCTACTTTCTTTCAGAAGTACAATATAAATAGTATTTCTCTTTTCGATAAAGTTTCCCTATTAAACTAACAGCTATTTGCTTGAATTCTGTTAGCTTTTGTTCTACAGTGTTCAGGTTTTCTAAATTATATAATTGGTTCCATAATGTAATTGTATTTTAACGTTTTTGAATGAACTATCTTTGAAATCTATATTTTCAATATCGCATTAGATACAATACAATTTTAAAAATATATGACGAATTTCCTAATTCTTAAAGATGCGAAAGACGTTTTCATGGTCGACTCTACAGTTATTCAATTCCAAGAAAAGCTCAAATTTCTTGATACATAAAATGAAAAGTAAAAATATTTTATGATAATATGTTTGTTCTAAAAATCTACATTGTTAAAACTGACATCGATCTGACCTAGATAATAAAGGTTGGTTATTATCAAGGTTCAAATATTTTTCCTTGTTACCTGAAATTTTTTATTACAATCAATTGCGCTTAAAAATATTTAATTGATTATCAAAGTTCTTCAACAAACTATTTAATAACACAATCTTTTGGAATAGTACAACGTAGAAAACCTTATTAGAGGTTTAGATTTAAAACAAGTTGTGTAAAGCGTTTATGAAACTCCTTCGATAGAAATAACTGCTGTTCATCCATAAAAAATGAAAAATATGATTTCTTCAATGAAAGATCTAAGTATGTATTGAAAGTATTTTCTATATTCAGTTTTTATAATAATAGGCAATATGTGTGCAAATAGTTATTCAGTAATCATTTAAGAAACCAATAAAATAGCTTCTTTTTACTTTAAAACAAATATTACAAATAGAAATGATAAAGCTATTAAATAGTGAAGCATTTGTATAAAATATGTGCTGCATTAACTTCACAAATTAGGGTTTGATTTGATGCACGAAAATAACGTCCCATTTTAAAGATACAATAAAGACTGTTGGTGATCGCCTTTGTAATTTTAATCTGTACTCAGATGAACCAAACGATAAACGAGCCATTTCTTTAATCTAAAAATTCTCACAATATATAAATGTGTGAGATGTTAAGGTATCTGATTGTGTTCGGAGACATTTTTTTGAAAACTAACTTATATATATTTTTTAATGTTATTTTTCAACTGCATATGTTTTAAAACTATGAAAATATTGTAAAATTAGGCTTTCAAAATAATATTTTTTTAAAAAAACTGAGAAATTTGAAGAAAAATGGCTAAAATATTTGCCTTACGCTAACAGCCATAGACAAAATTATATTCTAAATATGCATAAATCCTTGTAGGAGTAGATTTTTATGACAGTTATCTGTGTCATGCTCTAAAATATTTCTTGTACTTCAAAATAGTTTTGAGATATAGCTGAACATAGTTACTAAACTGGTAATTTTTCATAAAAAATGCTTTTCGTTTGTATTTAAGCACTTAAAAATAATACTTGATTTTAAAATTGACCTTAGTTTTTAGAGGAGAACATCAAGCATATTACAGAAAACAATCTCAGAAAATTTCATATCAATACTTGAATAACTTTTTGAGAAATCATTGTTACGGTCGACAGTTTTCCTCAAAAATATCATTTTTCAGAAAACACATTTAAAGTTTTCACGCAACATAAAATAATGCTTACAGTTCGGTAATAAAACAGCTGTAACTCCATTTGTAATTCACGTAGAGTAAAAAGTGAGACAGTTTTAGAAAGCTGATTAAACAGTCTACAAAATTAAGTCATAATTTTTTTTATATAACTTCATCAGAAACGACGATTTTAAACCAGTCGGATACCTTAACATTAATTGATTCAAAGTCCAATAAATTGATGCGCAATGAATATCGGAAGCAAGATTCAAAGGAATGGAGATCTGAACCAGCCCTATCCACCACCTAGTGCGGCGTAGTGGTAACTCGGCTTCGGGGTCGAAGCGTTCCTAGTTCGAAACCCGATTCCACTGACGATCCACCATGTATGTGGGCCTGTTGCACGTTAAATCATACGTAGGGGGGCCAAACGTCCTCCCGCTGGCATGGTGTGGAAGTTTGGAGAGAGGGTGTTAGCTCAGATGTCGTGCTCGTCTTCTGACCGTAGTCCCAAAATAGCTCTCGTGTTGTTTCAAAACGGGATGTTAATATAACTAAACTAACCGCCGCCTATCAACGGACAATAATTTTAACATTAAAACCACAAGTGCCAAAGCAAAACCAGGATAGAATGCAGAACTTTTCTACTGCAGTGGGGTCGATTTATATGATGTCACAGTCAGATGACAAATATAACTGCACATGTCATCTGACAATGTAAACAAATGTTGCAATGTATGACATAGAACGCATCCGTCCGTCATTCAGAAACGTACACTGTAGTTGCGTTGTTCATATTTTGTGCGGAATGTTTGAGTAGAAAAAATGCGTTTTGTTTACGTTTCGGCAGTTATAATGCTAATGAGAAGAGAGGATTCCGCACAAAAATGTTTTCAGGGGTTCCAATTAACAATCTTGAGTTATTAAAGGCATGGACTGAGACTGAAATCTAAGGCAAGCTGTTAAGACTGCGTCATACAGTGGTATTTTAAACATAAAGGTTTTTCTTACACACTGGTGTTTATGTTTATTGATTAACTTAAAAAAATAATCCAATAATTAATTTAGGTAAAACTAATTAAATTTATTATAAAATGAAATAAGTCAATACAATTTAACATCACTTACTCCATCTTTAGTATCAGACTTATTCTAATACTCTAATGATGCCATCGACCACGAATGATTCTAACTTAATTACAAAACGATGTTAAACAACTTAGACAAAGTTTAAAAATATATTAAGAAAACGGAATTAAAGTTCTAATGCCAAAACTAGAATTATGTTATGAACGACCATAAACAATAAGCAAGAAATAAACAATTTTTTCAAACATCGAAAGAATTGCTCTTAATGTTACTAGTGCAGTTACGATGCGCAGAGGTTACCAAGTTCAAATTGGTGCAGATCACTTTAATTTTAGCACCGCGCATGATTTACGTTTAACTACATTCGGTAGCGACAGCTAAGCCAGGATTCTTGATTTTATTTAAAATCACTACAACTGTTTGTTCTTAATTTCCCTTTTTTTAAAAAAATTGTTATAACGTGTCAACATTGTTTTCTAGCTTGACAGGCTCGAAAATTTTCCTACTTTTCTAGTCATTCTACTTGTAGCGTTGACACGGTCGAAAACATTTTTTGGCTAGTTATTTCGTTTTATTATTATTAAATTATCGAAAGTATTGTATTATTCTCTATGATTTTTATTGTCAGGTGAGTCAAGTCTGCAAAGTTAAAGTCTTTTGATTTACATAAGACATGAGGTTTGACATTCTTCACGACGATATAAAAATTTTTAAGACCTCAGTCCCAAAATCCTGGATTCGCCATGACTACATTGAAACTATTTTGACTGATGTCATATGAAGTTTTCACTAATCAGCGCATATTTTTATACATAAAATGGTTTTTCCTGATAATGGTTTTGACTGCAAATGTCTAATTTTGTAACATATATAATAGGACCATTATCACAGCAAAGTATGTCTCTATTCTCCGTGAGCAACCTATCATCGTTTTAGTTCTGTAAATGGGCTCCATGTAATTTCTTGAAGGATACTGCTAAAAAAATAAGTCTTATGAATTGGAAGAAAATACACTCTGACACTAAGCTACGTGTCGCGGTGGCCTAGTGGTAAGAGTTCTCTGCTTCGGGTCCGAAGGGTTCCAGATTCGAAACCTGATTAAACTGAAGATCCACCTTGTATGTGGGCCTGCTGTACGCTGAATCATACGCAGCGAGTCAAACGTCCTCCCGTTGCGTGTAAAAGCTTTGAGAGGCGGTTCCAGCTTAGGTGTCGTCCTCGTCATCTGACCGAGGAACAAAATGATGAGGTCCGTCCCAAAGCAGTCCTTGTGTTGCTTCAAAATGAGCCGTCAATATAACAAAATTACACTAAGCTAAATTTTTTTCCATTTCGCACAGAGCACTTTCGCTTGTTGTTATAATCATCGATTGAAAGAAAAGACAAGCAAACGGCATCAAATAAAATTTCTTATTGTTTTTATCAAAATAATTTAAGAATTGTTTTGTAAAACTGCTAAAATTGCTTTTTAAAATTATCTTCTGTTGCCTTTCAGAAGTGCTGGGCTGCTAATATTGCAGTTAAGAATGGCTTTTAAAATTAGATACTATTCCAAAGATCCTTTCAGCACTTATAATGGGATTTAATAATGGGGGCAATTCACGTAACGTCTCGTCACTATTACATGCATTCTGACTAGATAATTACTACATGTTCTTTAACATTGTATTGGGATGCCATGCTTTTTCCCCTCCTGCAATATGTGCAATGGATTCCAAAATTAGACTGGTGCAGCCCGTCTAACATGTATGAAGTGAGCGTTAGGGATAGCGGTTATTACGAAAATAACCGGTTGTCGGTTATTCAGGTCTTTTTCACCTCCGGTTTAACCTGGCTATTAAAACCGCTCAAAATATAACCGGTTTTCAGTTTTTTATAAAAAAAAAAAAACGCCGTTTTGTAAACAAAAATTTTTATTAATATTATTTTTACAAGAAATCAATCCATTGACCAATGTTTATCTGTTCATAAAGACTCTTTCAGTAATTCGCCAGCCAACGTAAGCCTCAAGCGGTTGTCGTTTAACGGCCTAAGATGCTGAAATTCGAAGCTTCATAACTTGGTAAATTTTAGTCTAATAGAACCTAAAATCAAGCATATCTTCTGATCCGGTTTTTTACCCAGTTATTGAATTTAAAAAAATAACCGGTTATAACCAGGACAAAAAAATAACCGAAAAAACGGTTTTCGGTTAAAACCGGTAAAAAACCGGTTTTTCCCATCTCTAGTGAGCGTGAATTGACTCATTACAGTATTAAAAGCTGCAGATCATAGTAGCTTGACATTTCAAAGAATCAATTAGAAATTAAAGAATCATTAACAAAGGCGTTTGAGAATTTGTGCTGATCTCTGTAATGCGATTTTACAAATCTAAATCCTGTCAAGCGTTCCCTGTTTTCTTATTAACTGTATCCCTCCTTTCTGATTTATTTCATTTTTTCTGTCCACAGTTATATTTTATGAAACGTTACTAAAGAAATAGAAAAGAATTTACAGAGCAATGTACAATTTCTCATTACTTTTTAACTCATCATTTAGGGCAATAATGCTCAACCCCTTAATTTTCGCTATATTTATTTTTAATGCCTGATAAGTATTCATCTTTCTATTTCTGAAACACTAAATGTTCACTGAATCACGCGTGAAGTTTATTATTTTTTCCCCTCTTAAGCTTTTTAACTAAGCAAAAAATGATTCATAAATATTCATTTCCTCCCTCAACAGCAAGAATAAACAAAAAAAAGTAGAAAATTATTAGAAATAGTTCCGATCTTATTTTTTCAAACGAGAAATGACTTTTTCTCATTTGCACCTAATGACAAAAAATTAATATTTCCTGCTTTTTTTTATCCAGATCTAAATGTTTCAGAAAAACTGTTTATCAAAAGAATATTCAAAATAAAATAATTTTCCACGGATAACGGAAAACCTGGCAACACGTTTTTACTCTCTTTTTGGAAATCTGAAGGAAAAAAACTTTCTTTTTATTATCTATTAATGAAAAACATTCTTTAAAAAATGGATTAACTCAGATGTCTGCAACGTAGCAGTCATTGACTAGAACAAAGAGTTTATAATTGATAGAAAAGATGAGCTAGAAATAAAATGCTTTTCATTCAGTTTGAAGATTTATTCATCATAGAATACAAATGAGGCCCATTTTCTTCTTCGTTTCTAAAATTTAAAATGAATTTCAGTTATTTATAATCAGTAATTGTTGCTGCAGGTATGAAAGTCTGGAACCCCATTTATTTCTTAGAATAAATACTGTTTTAATACTCAATAAAGTATAATGGATATATTGTTTTATTATACTCCAAACTAATAAATGTCAATCTGCAAAAAAAAGTCCATAATAAAAATTATTTAAAAAGTTGAGAATAAACCTTCTAAAAATACAGAAATAAAAAAACATTTAGTCTCAACTTTAACGCAAACTACTAAAACCTATATTCAAGAATATAATTTACACTGTATTTTTTCGAGTAAAGAAGAAGAATTTATATGTTCATGTTAACAAGAATTTCTATTCAATGTCATCTACGTGGCTCTGATTATTTTCATTCATTTATTTAAAACTATGTGATATAATTTTTAAAAGTAGCGCATTTTCTTCCTAAATATAAATGTATCAAGCAAATCTTTTTTAAAGTTTTTAAAAATTTTTTTAAATCTTGTAAATTACCTTTTTTCAACTCTGACCTATGAAATTGTTTATTTATTTTTAAAGAAATTAATTGTACCTCAATCCTAATTTGTTTGCGATTCTATGCAATAAAATTAATCTTAATCAAACATTTCTTAAGATGCACAGATTTTAAATAAGAATGAATTTAGCTAAGATTTTCAACATCTGAATCAACTACTGCAATCAAAATGAACCACAATAATCCGGCGCATTGCCATCTGAGAATCGATTTATTAACTAGCGCAACTAAGGCAACATTCACGCTAACACCACTGAACGCCTCACAAGAGTTATATCTCTCAAATTCGTTTCTTTATTATTCGAAATGTACGAAGTTTCCATTTTTAGGTAGATTCCTTATAGGAAGTCTACCTATTTTACTATTTTACAGGCTTTCCAGTGGCTCTACGAACTATACCCAATTTTTATATGTTACAAATTTTTGTAATTACTTGTTATATATTTAGATAAGTTTTTATTTAAAAAGTGTAGTTGAATTCGTAAGAAATACGAAATTTTCTAAAAAAATAGAAAGAGGTCATTTCTGAGCTGTTTGTTGCTAAAAGAATGATTGGATCGGCATTTTGGATTCACTTAACTGCTATATCTATACAAACGTGCTCGAATACATTTCTCTGAAGCCTGGGAAACACATGTGAAATGTTTAAAAAAACTAAGGCACTCAGGCTCTATTTAAAATGCTTGATTTAAATGCATTGTCTGATTGGCTTTAACACATTAATCACATATACCTACTGAAACCAGTTTAGAAAAAGAAGAATTTTTGTTCTGGTCTGGTTAATGTACAAATAAACCATTCCTTGGCCAATAAAGAACATTTAGGTTTTCATTGCTCAAAACATTATAGTCTCAAAATCTGTAAAATATTTATTCTATACTAGTTACTAAATACAAAAATCTTACTTTTGTAAAATTTTGAATATAATCATATAAGGAAAAATAAATATATCAAAACATATTTTATCATAACCTGAAATTTTATATAAATGCTGCATTATTCAATAGCAAATTTTTCACCTAAAGAAAAGATGAAGTATTTTTATTTTCAATACAAAAATATCAAATTTCAATAGAAGGATTATTTGCTTACAAATATCGTGAGAAAAATAACACGCAAAGGGGACAGATACAAATTGTTACTTTACAGTAGCATAAACGCTTTTAATACTGATTACATTTTGATCCAGCTGAAATTCTGAAAATTTATTAATATTAATGTATCATTGCAATAAGATTAATATGCTGCAAAAGATATAATTATAACCCAATTTCAAAAAAAGCACGTCATGACTTACGGTTGATTTCCTTAAGCAAGCATTGATTCATAATTTTTTACACAGTATTAACTTGTTACCAAAACAATTTTAAAAAATTTGATCGGTTTCCTAGTGAAAGGCTAAATCAGTCATCTACAAAGTATAGTATAATCCAAAATTGTTTATATATCATTAAAATTATTATGGTTTCATTCACAATTTATTTATAACATTTCATAATAATAATCGTATGCTCTTACAACATTATTCATCTCAATGGCTGTTGATGAAAGTCATTTATATTTTAAGGTTATCAGCAAAAATATTTCCGAAACGAAACAAGCGAAATAAATAGGAAATATCAAGCAATGACGTACATTTTGAGCTAAACTCTTATAAACAAATTATGCGAAATAGAATTACGAACCTTCATATTAATGCTTGAACGAAATACTTAAAAAGACTTCCAGGTCATTATTTTTTTAATAAGGGAAATATGTAGTCCAGAATTACCACCAACAAAGTCTTGAACAAAGTTTTCACCTTTTTCTTGAACTCATGTGTGTGTATAAAAAAAATGTCTAAGAATACCTGTACAAAAGATAACTTCTTTCTTTCTTAACAAAGTTTCGATTAAAGAGTTGCTAAGCAAGAGCTAACTGAGAAAGGAAATTGTATCGGAAGTTAATTTCATCAAATAAGAAAAAGTTATGACACAGTAACATGATTAAGAAAAAGAATATGCAATAGAAGAAGTTTCAGATAATGTTAAAAACATTTTAGGTGAGATAAGAGCTATAAGGAAATTAATTATTAGCAAGATTTGAAGAAGAGATTATTACCATGTAATACTTCAACTTTATGATGCTTTAACCTTTACTAAAGCCGTGGGAAGTGCATTTTCCTCCAAAGCGCATGACGAGAAAACATGTTACCTTTCTAAAACTTGCAATATCCTACTACAAAATGACTCCTATTAGGGGAATTTTGCAATAAATAGTATGGGCAATTCCTTCTTTATTGGTAGCATTTATGAATAAACAGTTTAACAAATTTTATAATTTCTCTATTATGTAATTTTTTGCATCTGGTTATTTATATAAAAAGCCTTTTATGCGTATATTATACAATGAACTACTGTATTCTGTAAGAAATGTATTTCCAATCATCTAACGACACACCACGTTTTGGGGATATATACTTCCCCCTATAAATAATTGTACTGATTATCAGATTAATATTTTCTAGTAAATTTAAATGAATTTTCTATCTGGATTTAATCTTAATTCCAATAATCTATTTACATACCATCACTAGGAAAAAATGGTCGATTTTAATAAACTGAATATTCAATACATCGCAAGCTTTGATAAAAAAAAATGGATTCAATGCAAAAATCTAAGTCACCCTTTGATTTCAACTCTATAAGTTATAACTAACCAATCAATGTCAATTTCAATTCAATCAGCAGTTTGCAGAAAAGAAAAAGCGCCAAAGAATAGACATTTGTTTTCTTGAACCAAGCGTGTTGTTCAAGAAAAGTTATAAAAAGGTATGAAAAAAAACCCACTAAACAAACCACCAATGTAAAGAATCTAATAATTTATTATATTTTGGTTAAGAAGATATAATAGATAAGAAAAATAGAAAGTTTCTTTTATTTCCTCCCAAAAAATAGTTTTTTGGATACGGTTCCTTCAAACTGCTGATTCTATCATAAACACCGGAATAAACTGTAGAAATTCCTTTAGAAATCGTTATTGTAACAACCGATGGAAAATATTTGTTTCTAGACTTTATCAATTAATTTTTAAAACATCCATCATAAATTTTTATTATCCTTCTTATTTGAAATTATAACACAACATATTAACGATATCATGTAAGGAAAATTAATTCAATGAGAGTTATAAAATATTTGAATATCTTTAGATCGAACAGTTCAAATCAAATTATAATGTCTGTTACTGTAATTTATATTCTTTCATGCCCTTTTGAATAATATTTATTTTCTTATTTTTTATGCAATTTACAAAAAAAATTCTACATTAAATGAATCCATCTCTGAGATTTAGTTAAAATCTTTGTTGCCATATACGGGTACAGAAAAATGACAAAATTTATGAACTCCAGAGAATTTAAATACTGCTGATATAAATAAAATTTATACAAAGATAGCGACATTTTTTAAAACTTTTTGAGAAAACCCTATCCCACAAATCTATACCAATCAAACATATCCAATCCTAAACTCAATTTCAATCACAATATATTTCGCTATACTTTCCCTCTCAATTTCATCCATAAATATCTATCAGTGCCTGCAGTATTGCTCTTTGGCTTTTTTTACAAGCAAAGTCAATTTATTTCGTTTGGTTTACAAAACGCGTTTGAGAAATTCGATACGTTTAGACTAATCAAAGTTCGCAGAAAACCGAAATCAGGTGACCTAGAGGCAGAAGTTAAAGTGTCCTGTAGTCCCCTAGTCCATGAATTAACTGCGTAGCTATGGTAACCACCGTAAGGCATGCCGTTCTGTGTAATAGGAGTCAGGAATGCATATGGCTAGGAACTGGAGTTTTCGGACCACTTAATGAGTTCATGTGATGGTCGACTTGTTTTTCAATGTACCTGTCCGATACAGGTACACTAAAAACCTTTACACCTTTTTAGTTGCGAAATGACTTGAAAAGTTGGCGCAATTGTCATTTCAATTTTAACTTGAACCGTTTGGGTTAATTTTGGTAACTATCCATTCTGCTACCGAGCGCAATGTTTTACTACATAATAAGGCAACCAAAGAGTATAATTTGTCAGTAAATTTATTGTAATTTGAATTTTATCGTCTTAGTTTACTACATATTTTGGGGTAATTTATATCACTGTATGTTCTGCTAGAGAAATTTTTTGTCATCTCAGAAACAAATTAAAATATGAAATTTGCATGAGTCAAGTCATCATGACTTAAATATTATCACATTCATTTTACATCCAGATTACGTATTTTGGATTCATTTATATAAATTAGTATATTGTTTTGAGGTAAAACGTAATTTTTTTCAGATAAAAAAATTAATCAAAACAATGAATTTATATCAAAGTTTTAGAATTTTCTACTGACAAAATGAAAATTAAATAGAACAGAGGTTCCCAACCTGTGGTACTCGTACCCCTAGGAGTACGCTAAGGACCATTTGGGGGTACGTGAAATCTAAGTCGTTAATGGCGGAAAAAGAAAAATAAGGATTAAAAAGGTAAGATAATTTTGTTTCTTCAAGTAAATACTTGCTATTTAATAACTCTATCACTTGAATACTTGATTAATACAAAGTGTCATTTTTAGCTATCCTTATAAGCTAAAACGAAATAATTACAATACTGGTTTCATATGCTTTGGCGTTGAACTGATACTATTATAAAAATGGAATAAAATGTAAAATCAAAAGCAAACTTTTGCAAATCTTATTCATTCGAGTCATTTCACTTTTAAACTAACTTAAGCTAACCGTTACATGATCGATAAACACTTCTTCGCATAGACGGATGGTTGTGGGGGAGTTGGATATGAGAGTAGGGGGTACGCGGAAGCAAAAAGAACGATCAAGGGGTATTCGAAGGGAAAAAGTTTGTAAACCTCTGAAATAGAACAAAAATGTTTGTGTTCTGAATTTTAAAATCGATGAAAATATCAGCAAGTTTAAAATCAAATTTCTTCCTGGGAAATATAGAAATTTATTTCTATTGGCTTCTTAATGGCATTTACTAAAATGGACTCAAACAAAAATACGTGAAAGATCTCTTATCACTGAAAATGTGGATTAAATTAACAATTAAAACATAAAAATTATATTTTAGTAATTATTACATAGTTACGTTAACGTTGTCGATAGGATTTAGTAATTTTTTTATATTAATATAACATATAATAATTATTTTAGTACATAGTAATAGTATTTATATTAATTATCATATAACATAAATTTATTTTTAGTGTATAGTAATAGTAATTATATATTAATTTTAATATTTTATACTATAGTAATTATTAATAAGTGATAGTAGTTTAATTACTTAGCAATTATTTTAGTAGTAATAGTAATTATTTTTTAATTACTAATATTAATTATTTTATAGTAAGTTTCAGTAATCATGTACCTTTACAGTAATTATTTTAGTATAGTAATCGTAATTATTAGTAATTAGTACATAACATAGCAATTATTTTATAACATAAAATATAATGGTAATTTATATATTATTTGTAAATTTAAGTAATCTTAAAGGCAGTATAGAAAGTGAAATTGTAATAAGAATGACACATAGCTATTGTTTTCAATTTCTTTAACTTTCTGTTATAATTTAAAAATTTACAAATTATCATTAATTTTTAGAACTTATGTACGTATTTATAAAATTGTTATAATCTTCAAATCCAGCAAAGGAAAAATAAAATCTTCTTAAAATATCAAATTTTTATCATCTTTATTAACGAAATATATTTTCTGCTAAATAATTAATTTTATATTTTTGTATAAGATACGAGAATAATGTATCAAAAAATGAAGTAAAATTTTTTTTCAAATTTCTTAGTACCTATTTTATTAAAATATTTAACCACATGATTTATGTTCTTTAGTTTAACATTTCATGTAAATTCTTGAATGAATTATTCATTACTTTTCGTTTAATTGTCATTTTATAATGGTACACAAGTGTTTTTATCTTCTTTTATGGAACCTGAGAGCTACATACTGAAATATACTCAATTTTTATCTTGACATCATGACTTATATTATTAAAAACTTTTCAGATGCGATTTTCTTTGTTACATGAATTTTAAAATGCTCCATAACGAGCATATCATTCAATGATAAACAGCACTGAGAATGTTACTCAGTATATACTTAAATATAATTATGGTCGGCTCAAGGGTATAACTTCTATTTCAAACTGGATTAAAAGGCACATTAAAGTACAAAACAGGATTATTTTTCCCTTGATCCAAATATTATCCTTAGAATTAGAGAAAGCCAGTCTTATCCCCAAGTAAAACAAACATGATTAGGAGGGGATTTTATCAATACATGCCATACGGGGATTTCCTTTATCTTCTAATTTTTTGAAATCATCTTATTCTATTTTTTAATTTTAATTTTTTTTATTTAGTTCCTATGGCGTGATCAAACACTGAATGCCATTGTGAAGGATTTTCATATCGGCTGCGAGTTAATATGAGAATAAATA
>BGPR01012539.1:0-10269 GCA_013235015.1 Araneus ventricosus | reverse complement strand
CCATCCATTTTCGAGATATATCGCAAAATAAAACTTTGACAGAGTCCCTCAGCCTCTATAACCAGCACTTCGACAATTTATTTCGCCAAGTTGCGTGCATAGGCACAGGCCATTAATATTATGGGCTAACAGCTGGTCGCCGAAGGCGGCTAGCATTTAATATATTTCTCAAATATATAAAACATTTCACAAACAAGCATCTCTTTCTGATCTTAATTCATAATAGAAGATAGGATATGAATATGAAAAAAGAGATGCACAATTATAGGTAGCAGTTCTTCAGTAACGGTAGAACGTAACGTTTTGTGATAAAACTTGTAAATGCAATAATATAATGTCTTGGCCATAAAACAAAGCGTCCACAAATCAAGACAAAAAAAATCTCACTTTTTTCCACTGAAACTTTCGGTTTTTTATGATTAATAATGCAATGATAAAGTAATCAAAATATTATTTTTTGGAAACTGTTACATAAATAAACAGTAGGAACTATAGCTCCAGGAACATTTTTATTATAAAAGCATTGTTATCAATGGACCGTAACTCCGTTTCACTTTGCCTGTTATTTACGATAGCGAGTGGGCAATTGTTAGATATATTTATTGCCTTTTGGGTCAAAATAAATCTACTCCAAAGACGGGAGGGAAGCTGACGTCTCTTTCCAATTCTAACTTGACTGCAGTACAATGGTTCCGGTTCTTTGTGAGATTTATGATGGGAAATGCCATCTTTCCCCGTTATTCTCAAAAATGTGTTCATATTTTTATCTGCCAAGGTTTCGTTATATGTATATTAATAATAGCAATCATAAAACTGTTAAGTTCATTGATGTAAACATAATATTTAAGTTTGTCCTACGAGGTAGGGTCAAAAAGTTCCCGGAATAGGTCAATTACAAATTATTAAAAAATAGAACAATAATTTTACCTTATTAGCCTTCAAAGTACTTTCCTCCTGCATCCACACACTTCTTCCAGCGTTCGTATAACTGTTCAAAACACTCCTGGAATCCATTTTTTGAGAGGTTCTTCAGTTGCTTCGTCGCATTTTCGATCATCTCATTTGAATCCACAAAACGGTGTCCCTTCAGTTTCCTTTTCAGCCGTGGAAACCGGTAAAAATCCACTGGTGCTAGGTCGGGATAATAAGGAGGGTGTTCCAGAGTGGTAACACTGTATCTGACAAGGTACTTTTTCACAATCAGAGCGCGATGTGGTGGAGAATTGTCGTGTAAAAGTAATCAATCGTTTGTTGCCCATTTTTCAGGTCGTTTTCGTCCGATTGCATCTCGTAGTCGTTTAAGGATCTCCACGTAAAGTTCTTTATTGACAGTTTGGCCTTCAGGAATAAATTCGTAGTGAATAACGCTATCGTAATCGAAAAAGACCTCCAACATCACTTTCCCTCGGCTTTTGTCCAAGCGAAATTTTTGTCCAACCGTTTTTTTCATGGCATCGTTTCCGAATGGTTTCTCCAGCATCTCGAGCGTCTCAGAAGGTGATTTCTCGAGCAAAACGCAGAATTTGATGTTTGCATGCTGCCCTAAAGACGACATTTCGAAATCAGACGAATAAAAAATTCTCTTTGTCAGAAATGATCTGCAGCTAACGCCGCCAGTACCAGAAATGAATTCCAGATGGCTGTGTGTTTTCCTTACTAGTGCTGCCAACCTCCAAAAAAGATATTTCCCCTCCAACGAACACCTGCGTGAATGTAGGCGACCATTCCGGGAATTTATTGACTCTACCTCGTATATCTGATTTTCTTTCACTTTTAAAGAGTCGCCCAATCGCAAAGTCTCGAGTTGGGACTAAAATCTACCGAAAATTTATATGAGCCTAGTGTACTCATTAAATCCGTCATCGAGGAATTGAAGAGTTTTGTTTTAGTGATCCGATCACTGTTCAAAACTAAGAGATCCGTCCGCACCAACCCTCGTGTTGCTTCGAAAACGGAACATGTTAATCTAAATAATTTTAAACGTTATTCTCTTGTTTCAAAGTGCTATCTTTAGTGAAATTACAAATTACGATTCTTTTACTGTGAACCGCTGTCTATGCACAGTATTAACATAGATAATTAATGAGTCAGAGTTTCATTCTATTTCTGCTTAAACGCAGTGCCAGCAAGTAGTCAAAATAATTCCTCTCAGAACTTCTAATTAACAAGCTCAGCAATTTTCATTGTTAGAAGTGTTCTTAATTGCTCTAAGATATAAATTTCTAATGACAGCTTACACTTCTTTCAATTAATCTAAACTCAAAAACGGAGACAATATGTGAGAAATGACAATCGTTGCTATGAATTTAATCTGACACCCTAATATTCGTTGCCTTACATTTTGTTGTGATGTCAAGTATTTTGGAATTCAGTGCACAAGCTGCGTAATGGATTCCAAAATCGAATTTGCGCAGCGCGCTTAACGTGTGTCACATAAGCATGAATAGACTACATTCAATACCTTCACGATTGCAACAATCATTGTATTTAGATGCATCTTCGCTAGGCTCAAATCTGTTGAGCTTTCAGAATCATTGTATGGATTGAGGTGTCTTGGCCTATGAGCGACCAAGTGTAAACAAATGAGTGCAATGCTTAGATTGACATAAGTACTTTTATTTACACAGCTATAATTTAAATAACGATTTCTTGCATAAGAAATCTGGAATAAATTATATATAAAGTTCGTTCATTTGAGTTCAAAGTTCGTTTGACGTTAAAGTTCGATGGAGTCGGAGTTCGACAAGAGATGGAGGTCAATATAGGATGGATAGATTTCACATATCAGGGTGATAGCCTAAGCACGAGACTACAAGGAGTGCTCGAAATTCGACGAACAGAGATTTCGAAATAAGGCTGATTCTCAGTTATCGTTGCCAAAGTCCGAATCAATTCGGGACTTTAAATCGTAGCTGATCACACAGCTCTTTACTGCGCTGCCGGAGTCTGAAACCCGGTCGAGACTCCCTAAAGGGTTCTTCACCGCTCTTCTCTTGTTAAAAGTCCAACACCCCCGTTTTGTTCCTACCTCAAAGGGTGGAGCTCCGCCTCCCTTTCTTTCCACTGGACAACCGGACTGCCATGCGACCAACGACTAAATGTCTAACTTCCCAATGGTCAATTCCGACCGTGGGAAGGTTCCTAGGTTTCATAACCACAAAAGCTATGCAGGTGTGACAGGAAAGAACACCACTAATCTCCTGATAGCCGACCATATGAACTCTTTGACAGTTATTTATTCCTGTGTATTATCGTCGTCCTCCGTTTGCAGATGTTACCTTCGCGATTGTCCTTTAAATGACCACCACATGTGGCTGGCTTGCGGTCTGAGTGAAAAGTGCTCGACTCTCTTCTCGTGGGAAAATGTCCTCGCGGGGAGGAAAAACATCACAGGATTTACATAAAGGTTTCTAAGTGAAATTATAGAATCAGCTGATGAGTAATATTTTATTCTTGGATAAAGTAGAGAACTTAATGAAGATGCAGCTGGAATAAAACTCCCTGTTTTCTTCCATCATTTATTTAACATATGTGTTTCAATGAAACCTTGAAATGAATTTTTCACATATCTCGACTCTCATCTGTGTAATTCCGCACTCCTTGCATATTTCTGATACTAATGAAGTCTTTCAACATTTAAAGTTTAATTATTCCTTAATGACTTCTTGATAAAAGAGAATCAATAAAATATTCCTACAAGTGATGTAGTAAAAATGGTTAAAATATTAAAAATGCTGTAAAAATCATAATCATTCATTATCATTAACTAAAGAGACCAAACGTCCTGGATTAGCAGAACAGCCCCGAAATTCGATGCTCTTCGAATTCCAAAAATGACCAAATGACCGAATTAAATGCCTCGGATTATACCTTTTTCAGTAATTAGTTATAACTTAATCTATACTTATGAAAGGCAATGTTTGTGTGCATACGTGCGTGCGATGTCCAGACGACTCTATCGCACTTACAGCCATGAAAATTGGCACAGAGGTAGACGTAATGGTGACTCAATGCACCTCGAAGCCAGAATTTTAAAATTTTATCTAGAAGATTTTTTATTTATTGTTTTGGGTCATTTTTGGCACGTTTACGGCTGTAGTATCTTTTTCTAATCATCGTTGAAAAACAATCAATGCACCATCGGATAGAACAAACAATTTTCGTTCTAATGAATTTTGTTTTGAATTTCCAACATAATTTATTGAATTTTGAGAAATTTTTAAATAATAGTCACTTTTATGGTAATTTTTGATAAGGATTTCTTCAAATTCTCGCATCTGACGTTCTAACAACTCTATAATTTTCATTTTATAGCTTATAACTGGAACGTTTCTGTCGGATTTAAAACAAGAACGGTTAAAATATCGTATTCGTTTTTTTAAATTAATTTTTCCCCGATTAGTTCAAACAGTTTTTTTGCTAGCGAGAGTTTCTCCGGACGATCCCAGAATGCATTGCTGCTTCCTCGCAGCAGGTGACGTAATACGCTTTCATTATCGGCATGCATTTCTACAATCCGATTCCTATCGGTGACGTCATTACATTCGCGTCATTGCCGAGAGGAAAAATAAGCTGTAAAATCAATAATTTATATCTTTTGTTTTTTTCGTGTCATTGTGGGCATTTTTCCTCCATTTTTTTGAAGTCCTGATTCCACGAGAAACGCCTTGAGCGTACTGCTAATAGTTCATATTTTTAAAAAATTAACTACATTTAATCTTTAAAAACATTAGCTTCTGAAAAATTCACCTTTTAAATTCTTCCTATGCATAGAATATACTTAGTCTGCCATGACCAATGTTGATGAATCAGCCTAAAAGAAAGGTAGCTAAAGTGGTAACAAAATTTATTATGTTCTTCCTTTCATTTTTTTTTTCTTTTCATTTATTTATTGACAAATTGTAACAATTAACTATTTCCTTATTACCGAACTTTCTTAATTTTTTATTTTATTTATCTATTAATTTTTTATGTCCCTAGACAATGCGCTGGATTGTGTGTCCGTGTTCTAAGAGCGTCCTGGAATGAAGTTTAATCACTTTACTTCAATCCATGTACGTAAAATGGCGTGTCCGATATGTCCATTTATTTGAAGGATGTTCCACACTGAAAGCTGTAATTAAGTCAATCGTAGCAATTAATTTTAAAAGAAACAAAAGTCGCAAGAACACATTTAAACGTCTCGAATGTTCTTTAGAACCTTATGTAAATCAAAATAAAGTTAAATTAATTCCCAAACAAATTTGTCATCTATTAAGAAAGTCAAATTCGTACGTCAAGGAATTTTATTTTTTGATGCATTTTGCAAAACACAGAACAGCAGAAATTCATAAAAAGTATAAAATAAGATAACCTTCTAAAATCATTCAGAATTTAAACTATTTTTAAAAAATCTAAAAATGCAGCAAGAAATCTATTGTAATTATTTCTTCAGAATAAAATCACTTCCATGCATCCGTTGCTAAAAAAACACCTTTGCAAGTTTTTAAGTGAATGATTTTTTTAAAACTTTGAATAAGCTGTCTCTGAATGTATAATTCGTAAAGGATATTTTTGCGACGAGTGCTTTGCAGCAAGTTTGCAAAAGAAATATACAACAGTAAATAAAATTTAGATCCAAAATTGGAACAGAGAGAAAATTCGTAACATATGCAAATGTGACATAATTTTTATATATAAAAGGCACATACCATGACTCACTCATCACGAAATCTCCCTTCACTAGGACTAGAAACTTGAAATTTGGCAGGCCGTTGCTTCTTGCGTAGTAGGTGCTCACTAAGAAATGATTTTTCGAAATTTTAATTGGAATTTAAATTATTTAAAAACTACTTTAAATTCTAACGTTTTTCCGGAATAACTTCGGATCCTATTATCGTAAAAAAAATTACATCATCTTAAAGACAAAAAAATTAGCTTTTCAATGACACCCATCTTATTTCCTTGCTACATTTTGTTCAATCTTAATTGATGTTTCAAAATGTTTTAAAACATGAATTGTAACAATGTTTTTATTGTTGTAAATAAAATTCAAACCATCTCATTATTTCAGCAATTCACGCGCTTTTGCAATTGTTACGGTTGTGATAGTAGAAATTGTTTTCTTGGGAAATTAACTCCAAAGCAGAATTTTCACTTTAGTATTCATTGCATCGCTGAAATATTTTATCGCACCTGCTTCAAAGTAATATTTTTATGAAACGTGGCAACAGATATTTGATTTCAGGTTTATTTTTTTTATTGTGTGTGAGGTATACTGAAATGATTTTCCTCCTTTCTTCAAGCATTTAATCTCATGTTTTCTTGCCATTTTAAAATTATGAGGCATGAAAACACTTTCAAATATTTGTATATTGCATTATAGGAAATTTTTCATTAAAATTTTGGTTAGACTTAAGAGTGCAGTACTGCCGCCAAACTTGAATTTCCTCAAGTGATAACTCATCAAATAATATTAGAAACTAGAAATTACAGCCTGAAACTAGGAATTACACAAAGGCAATAAATAGTGTTCGGGGAAAACTAACTAATTTTTAAATTTTATTGTCTACCTCCTATACTCCTAGGTAATAGCCTTCGTGTTGAATCAAAGTACGAGAAGTTAATATAACTAAACTAAACTTGTGGCAATTTCTAATATTTAATGACTATCATTTAAAATTATGTTTTTAAATAATACTGAAATCAGAAAAAAAAAATAGCTCAGCTATCAAACAGTTGATGAATTCTCGGACTGTGTAAAAATAGTTTCTTTTTGGATAATAATAACATGCAAAGTTACAGCAGGAAACATCAAAATTGCGAAATTTAAAAAAAAATACACTGACAAACCGTCAGTGGAAAAGGCAATTTTTGTTACTTTTAGAGGATATTTTATGCTACTCCAGAACGCTTCATTGCATAACACATAAGCATAATTACTGCTGACCATACGCTATAAGTAACACCCTAACGTAGAAACGGAGGGAAAAGTAGAGGGCAAAATAATCCCGATTTCTTCAAATTCTTATTAGTAGGTAATTTTAGTTCTTTTTACAACGAGGAAAGTCAGAATCTATACTTATAAAAGGAAAAGTTTGTATGTGTCTGTGCGTGTGTGCGATGTCCAGACGAATCTATCGCACTTACAGTCATGAATTTTGCCACACAGGTAGTCGTGATGGTCACTCAATGCATCTCGAATCCCGAATTTTAAAATTTAATCTAGAAAAATTTTCATTTAATGTTTTGTGTCATTTTCAGTATATATTTTCCCATTACATCGTTTCTGATAATTGTAGGAAGAAAATACATACACCATAGGAAAGAGCAAACTATTTCCATTCTAGTCAAGTTTGTTTCGAACGTCTAACGTTACTTGCTGAATTTTGAGAAATTTTTAAAAAATAGTCACTTTTTCCTTATATTTTTAACTTTCAATTTTTATTTCCTCGCATCCGACGTCCTAATGATGCTATCATTTTCAATTTTTTAAGGTAACAACCGGAATATTTATTCCTCATTTAAAAACAAGAATGGTCAAAATATATTTTATGGTTGAATTTAAAATAATTTTTTCTAAGGAGCTCTTGTATTTTTAGCAGATCGCGGAGGAAAGGACGGAATCGTTTTTCCTCCAAGTCTACGCCATCTGGCGGAAAAAGTTGAGTGAGGGTGAGATTTGTCATCTTGCCGTAATGTGTCGTACTTGCCCATGTTTCGCTCGGAGTAATTCATGCATAACTCTTAGGGAAAATATTGAAGCTCAAAATTTTATTTCTTTTTCCATTTTGATTGATTTTCGATATATATGAATATTAGAAATTATGTTTGTTTGTATCCCCTAAACTAAGCAAAGATCGCAATGTTTTAAAAACGACTTTTTGTTTTCCTATTTATTTTCCCTAAAAAAGAAAAGGCAGTGCCGGAACTGCGTTTAGGTACGTTCCGGTTTCACTACACTCCTGTTTGGATGGCTTTAATTGAAGTCTAATGTCACCTATTAACTATTTTAAACAAGATCCGAATATTTTATTGTTTCAGCCTTACTAAAGTATTACTCATTTTAGCGGGCGAACCAGATAATTATTCCGAGAATCATGAAAATTGTTTTTACTCAGTTTAAATTCTAATAGCATCGTTTGTAGCGAACTTTATAATTTCATTAGCTTTTTAACTTATCTTCAGTTAATGTCATTGTCGCTAAGAAAAATAAGTGTACAAAATCATTTATATATTCATTTTTTGTTTCGATTTCGTTTTCAAAACTTTATTTTATGTCATTTTGGGCCTTTTTTGTTTTGTTAAAATCGTGAAGCCCCGGGCAACGCCGTGATTTTTTATTAAACATCAACTTTATGCGCACTGTAGCTCAAAGCATGAATATAATAAAGAGGGGAAAGTCTGATTTTTTAAAAAAAATTTAAATTCATTTTATTAAACTAAAATTAAGTAATGTCAAGGTAAAATCATGATAATAATAAATAATATAGAAAACATCATGAGTTTTCAGAATCAAAACATAAAATACATTTAAATTTATGCAACTCACTTGCCAGTGCCTTATTACTGTTATTAAATGGAAATATCTATCATATTTTCGAGGGAAAGGGTAAGACAGAGGTCGCAATGTTTAAAAGAGGTATCGAAAACTTTATTCATTGACATCATTGTGAGCTTTTTTTCCCATTTCGTTCACATTCATGATACCACCAGCAACGCCGTTCGGTACTACTAGTCTATACTTATAAAAGGCAATGTTTGTGTGTGTGTGTCTGCGATATCTAGACGAATCTATCGCACTTACAGCTATGAAATGTGGCACACAGGTAGTCGTAATGGTGACTCAATGCACCTCGAAGCCGAAATTTTAAAATTTAATCTAGAAAATTTTTTTATTTAATGTTTTGTGTTGTTTTGGTTGATTTTTAACACTAATTTCTCAATAGAATGGTTTTGAATAATTGTACGAAAAAATAATAGATAAACCATCGGAAAGAGCACACGATTTCCATTCTAATGAAGTTAGTTTCGAATTTCTAACTTAATTTACTGAATTTTGGGAATTTTTTTAAAAAATAGTCACCTTTCAAAAATAAAATTTTCTGGAATCCTTAAAACTCTTGCATCCGATGTTCTAATAAAGATATCTTTTTGAAAATTTTTCAGCTTATAACTGCAACGGTTCTGTCAGATTTAAAATAAGAATGGTTAAAATATCTTTTTTCGTTTTTTTAAAATTAATTTTTTCCTGGTAGTTGAACGATATGTTTCCTCTAGCGAAGCTTCCGCCCACGACAGTCTCCGGAACGTTGCGGGCAATTTCATTGGCTGAAGGTCAGGGTGACATCATTACTTTCGCGTTCTGCGAGGAAGATGATTTATTTACTCGATGACTTCGATTATTATTTTTAAGCGTGTCTTAACTTATTTCTTTGCCTTTCATACTTTGCTTGAGGTGTAATAAATATCACATTGTAATTTTTTAACATTGTTTTGGATTTAACGGCACTCGGTCGAGAGGAAGAAGAGGCGGACCAACTCAATAATGTATATATTTCTGTTTTGATTTCGTTTTTAAAACTTTCATTTATGTAATTGTTTGTGGGCTTTTTTTTATTTTGTTGAAGTCCCGATCAATTTTTTGGTAGTAAATCAATTATTTTTCTCTTATTTAAAACAAGAAGGGTTCAAATATTTTATTTCTTCGGTTTTAGATTAATTTATTTCTTGATGGGATCAGAGAATTTTTTTCGATTGCCGGCAATGAAGAAGCAATGCGTTTCTCACTTTTTCGCCTTGGCTACGCCATCTGGCGGGAAAAAAAACAGCCGTGATTTATTCTCTTTGTTCGCAAGCAATAACATTCTGACTATATCTTTAGTTAGAGAAGACTAGAAAAAGTCAAATTGATTTCAAGGAGCTATTTACATAATCTGGCTTCAAAGTTTAAACCTGAAGTGGAAGATTTAATCTCTCTTTTTCTTTTCTTCTTTGATTTATTTTAGATATATTTAAATAATATAGAAATTATGTTTGTCTCTATCTTTCGAGGCGTATTGTTCCATTTGAAATCGTTTAATATTTCATTCGGTTTCATTCTTTAACATTTTACCTGGTTTATAGGAATCAATCTTTTAAATCCTAAAAATTCTGTTTCGAAAATATCGGTTGATTTGGTACTGCAATTTCAATTTGAAATCATTTCGTTGAATGGATTTAATTCAACCAATTAACTATTTTAAAGAGGATCGAAACATTTTAAGGCGTCAGCCTGACTGAATTATAATT
>BGPR01012538.1:0-44581 GCA_013235015.1 Araneus ventricosus | reverse complement strand
TCTATGCGGAAAAACCTTAAAAAATCCACCAGCTAGAACCACTAGACCGAATTCAACATTTTTTTCATATGAAACTTGTCACCTCTAGATATATCATGAATGGTCGCCGGCCACACACACCCTCTATTTTCTAGAGAATTCGAAAAAACACTATTGAACACTGATGAAAGTCAGAAAACATTTTTAAATCAATTTTTAAGATATCGGGCTTTTAAGGCTAATCCCATTCTGGCCTCAGGATGCGAGCCTTCGTGATTATGCTCAAAATGTGTCACTATAAATATGTAATTTATGTGTGTACAGAATGCGTTTTTTCTTTTGATTAAATGATTATGATAAAATGGCTTTTCTAAACTTTCATTACAATATTTGGCAATTTCAATTTCTTAAAAGTTACTTCAGTAGTGACATACAGAGCGTAATAAAGTGATTAAAACTGTTAATTAGTTATGTGTATCGCTTACTTAAAAATGATATTTAATTAAGCTAATCTGAGAGTTCAGATGTCGATATGAAAGTAGAACCGGGAACATTACGATTTGTAAATTATTTTACCATTTTAAATAAATTATTGAATTGCTGAAAGTCGATTTGATGAGAAGTATAAAAGTAATTTCAGAATCGTCGTTAAAATGTGTCGTCTTTCTGCAAAGAACTATGTGTCATTCTCTTTCAGTTGATTCATTAAATTTTCACATTAAAATAACAGAGTTATCGCATCTCTGTTATTTTAATGTGAGTTTGCTATAACTTTGAGGTGAAATTTAACGTAATTTAGTATTTTATCCACCTTGCAACATTTCTCTGAGAAAACACAGTCCCAGATATAACACAGATAATCATTCATTTTCTTTCAACATAAGAATAAATTCAATTCCAAAAATAGCATGAATTTTAAGCTACCCAATTTACAAGACTATATAAAGAATTATCTGCAATAAATATTCTTTAAACAGAACTTTAAAAATACGATAACAGCGTAAAAGAAACCCAGAAAAGGTTCTTAGTTTAATCTATAAGTAAAGTTCAACATTAATATCAATGAATCTTAAAAGAACCAAACTGTCACTTGATAGTCGTCACCGTCTATTGTGTGTTCCTTGTTTACAAAGCCTGCATTTTGAGCTACTTGTAGAACATTATATCGATACAATATAATTAACACAATTTCTACAACTTTAAACAGTGATTTTAGGGATAGAAGAATTTGAAATTTTAACGTGAAATGGGATTACAAAATTTTATTATGCAAATTCAGGGGGCTAAAATATAAGGTTAAAAAATTGTGAAGATTTTACCCCTTAACTGTTTCGTTTTCTTTGTTATCTAATAAGATAATCCCTTCTGTTCTGGAAAGGGGCTATTGTTTTCATTCATCTCATCAGGCATATAATACTTAAGATGTTTATAGATTCTACGTAAATTTTGTGTAAAATTATAAAGCTAATTAATGATTGAATTTTAATTTTAATTTTAAAACTAAGAAAGCCATAATTCGTCGCACGAGTATTCACGGGCTTTTAATTTAAGCTGTCAAGTAAGCTTCCCGATAGATTCTAATATCAATGACGTCTTTTCAATTCCCAACTCTGTTTAACCGGAGATAAGTTAATTTGTCATTTCAAATTGCTCCAACAACTGTATTCGGTAAAGAATTGAAAACGGTTGCTGCCATTCAAAATATTATGGCATAATTTGTAATACATATTACAAGGTGTGTTCGAAAAGTTCGGTGAATGGTCCTATAGTAGAATAACTGCGCTGGTTCGGATGCTGCCCTCACGCAGACGCATTGAGACAAATGCCAACTAGTTCTCCCTAGAGTCCAAATCGCGATAGTTAAGCGGAAGTGCGCGCTACGACCAATTTAACGAGTCAGTGTGAGAAGGCACGTCACTGCGAAATGGAGCAACGCGTGAACATCAAGTTATACTTCAAATTCGGCAGAACGGCGACGGAGACACACGAAATGTTAGTGAAAGTGGACGCAGTGAGTAAAAAGTGTGTTTTTGAGTGGTTTAAACGCTTTAGAGACGGAAAGGAAGATGTCAAAGATGAGCCGCGTTCCGGTCGACCACCAACAAGCACAACTCCAGACAGCATCTCGAACGAGTGCGACGGATGCTTGCGGATGATCGACCTCTGTCTTTGAGAATGATAGCAGAAGAATTGAAGATAAGCCTAGACAGTGTGAGCAACATTATTCACGAACATTTGCAAAAGCGTAAGAAAAAGGTCTACGTTTTTCCGACATTACTCAGATCCAGTAACGTGTGACAACGGTGCTTCGAGCGATACCGAAAGAAGAGTTTGCTGACGGTTTCCAGCAGCTGTACAACCGATGTCAAAAGTGTATTGTAACTAATGGTGATTACTTTGTATGCTAGTAAAGGTATTTTGTCTGTATACATTGTTTCCTTTATTTTATGAGACCATTCACCGAACTTTTCGAGCGCACCTTGTATATTAAATTATCATAAACAGCACATATTCGATAGTAAAAATGAATTTCTCACGTTTGCATGATAGGTTATATTCTACTATAAATTTGAATATTTTTAAGATAAATATTTTTTATTTAATGACCACTGCAACGAATACATGCATAGGGCTGGTTAAATCTATTCTTATCACTGCATCTGCAAATGCAGCTTTTAAAGAAGGAATTTATTTTGATAGATGCATTAAATTAAATGGAAAACGATTTACTGTAGGTTATAGACAGAAATTAAATAATCTAATTAAATTTTCTATATCTATGCAAATGCTAAACCTCTTAAAAATCCTGATGTTTGGGACGAGCATTAACTTCTCTAAAATCCTAAACGTTCCAATAAGCTGTATAATGGATAATTTTCGAAATGTGAATTAAAACCACAAGGATGAGGCTTTATAAGAAGCTTATTTCCCCCTCAAACGTGCAATCGAGGCTGGTTTCCTAATCATCTTTCAATATTCTGCTTGATCTATCAGATTACACTTTGGGCGCATTTTAAACATAATCTTTTATTAACCGTTACCTCGAAAGCTTATGTTCAGACTTCAAACTTAGTTTATTAGCGAAATGTCGCAATATTTCGTTTAAGCTCTTCCAATCAAAGAGGTTTTGTTGCCGTTGTAAAGTCTGTTTAAGAATTTAAATGTCATTTTTCAGCAGTTTTGTTTCAAGTTTTACATGTTTACTTCAAACTTAGTTTATTAGCGAAATGTCGCAATATTTAGTTTAAGCTCGTCCTTTCAAAGAAGTTTTGTTGCCGTTGTAAATTCTATTTAAGAATTTAAATATCAATTTTCAGCAGTTACGTTTCAAGTTTTACGTGTTTGAAAGCTTGATGCTTTAGATTGTGGTTGATGCAGGCTGTAAAGGAATTAACGGTTATTTCTGGAAGCAATGCACAATTCTAGGGAAAAGTAAATAACGCTATAATTATTTGCCTTTATTAGATATCTTCTGCATTCTTTAATTAAAAATATATATATATATATATATATATATATATATATATGTGTGATAATTTAATTTTTTAACTTTCCTAAATAATCTTAACGACACCTCATTTTAAATACTTCTACTTTCATCATAATTAACGGACTACAACTTTCTTTTCAAATCACGAGTTTCAAGGGGAATTCCCTCTTCTGAGTACTTAAGCGTTCTGCGCATTTTTTTCTGCCCTTTTTTTTCACGCCGAGATGTAAGCTTTCAACAGCAACGCGCCGCTCGGCGCAAACTTCTAAATTCTGATCATGGAGCTACGTAAAAACTAAGTGCTTTACCTATGAATAATAACGTCTGATGCCTAAATAAAAGAAGATCTAAACAAAATTCGTCTCTTCCTTGATGAAAATGGACTGCCTTCTCCTTATATAAAGCCTGATCTTACATATATATATACACACAATGAATTTATCTTTAGAAGAATCTTACAAGTATCTAATAAATGTAAGGAACTGGTTTAACTAGTGTGTATCATATTCAGTTGACAAAGTAATTTTAATTAAAATAAAGTGTAAAAAAAAATATATATATATATATATAAAAAATCTAAATAAATATTTCTGTAGATAGCAGTCATTAGGAAGCAATGATTTAAAGGAGACGACATAAAATTTTAAAATTATAAATTTCATTTTTTGTAATCTGGAGATTTTAATGAAAAATAGAGTTCTTAAATGTGCATGTCAACAATCTGAACTCATATTTTTAAATCAGAATCAAAAGGCATTAGATATTCAAATTATATGAATATCAATGATACCCTACCTATTCTATCATTCCGGAAAGCTGGGCTTTCTGACCTTTGAAAATTCTCTGAGCAGAAGTTAAATCTTCCGCAATATTTCGTTTCAAGTACAGAATCCACAAATATATAGTTGAGACACCAACCTTGGTAACAAATACAGTACATTGAACGAAAACTAAAACAACGTACTTTACACATGGCAAATGGCACGACATTTCTAGTTGGATCATTCGACATGGCTCACATCGGTATACATTGTCCTTCGGCTAGAAAACAAACTAGCATTGAGAGTCTATTCTCGTACCCCGGTTGGGTTGGGAGCATTTCCACCGCGGGACATTAATGGCTTTTTCTCGACCGAAAGAAGGGGTCTGATTCTGGTACCTCGGTCGTTTCGAACATCTCGCTTTACGCTAGGAAGTGACGCATTTCTGCTGCGCGAGCAGCAAATCAAGCGATCGTCATGCGATATTTTTGTTTATAGTTTCAGATTTAGTTCGAGTTTTGAATCGCCAAAGGAACTATGGAGAAGCGTACATTTGCTTCCCAATTCGAAATTATGTTGGATTATTTTGAAAAAACATCCACAAATTTTAAGTGGGAAAGTTGATCGCATCTTTTCTAAAGACACCAAGGGTAATAGGTGGGAAGATTTAACTTCTGCTCTTATAAGATGCATTATAATGCATCTTTCTTGCTTTCATAAGTCCATTGCTAAGGGGGGAGGGTAAAACCATTTATCTTTTACAAAATATACTTTTATAATAATATACATTTCTAGAACATAAATTGCAGTTTTTTTTAAATATATTGATGTAATTTTACCAGTTTTCTAGAGTGAGGAAAAGTAAAACTTTTTTCCATGTCAATTATTTTAACATGAATAAATCTTATAAATTAATATTACAAACCATTAGTTTATTTTTCCAATTACATATGAAAATAAAACATGAAAAAAGTTATTAAATTCAGCGAGTTTTCACAATATTAAAAAAATTACATCTTTATCAAGGAACAAGAAAAATTCTTTTATTGTCAGAATTTGCAATTACTTTGTAAATATTTGACAAATTTCTTTGAATTAAAACCCAAATAAAAAAATTGTAATGATATATACGGAATGAGGAAAGTCATTCCACACTCAATGTTAAAAATATGTTAAAATGTTACCCTAATTTAATTTAATAAGAAAATATTAAGTAATTAAATCTTTAAATGTAATTGATCTTAGCTAATTATCAACTATCATTATTGACTATCTTGATGGAGTAGTAAAAGATTTAACTACTTTTAAAGATTTAATTACTTTAGATTGTCGTATTAAATTAATAGATTAAATTATTTAAATTCGATAAAAGATTTAACTACTTTTAAAAAATCTAAAGTAATTGATAAATTCTTCTTCAGATTGGTCAAATGGATTACATTTATCCCGATAAACCCTTTCAAAACACAATTAACGTCTTAGCAGCCTCCATTTTAAACGAAAATTTGATAAGTTCTGATAACGAAACAACACTTCTCCCTAGCGAATAGCGTTTACGCCAGGTACAGAGCTGGCGAGGAATCGGAGTCCTTTTTTCCGAGCGAGATCCCAACCGGTTGGAGAAACGGGTACGAAAATCGCAATTGTCGTTAACTGGCGGAAAAAAGGACGTCTCCCAACCCAACCGGGGTACCAGAATAGACACGAAAAAGTCGCATCACATCAGAAAGTTTATTCTGTTTTCAATATATCATTCCTTGGTAAACAATTTATAATCTTAAGCTTTCCACAAAATTTGAATTTTTGTTCATATGACGGACATTATATTGCCGAGAACAAAAGTGTTTAGGAGTTTTCATTTTCTCGTTGACATTTTATACATATCGCGCCAAATATTAGACAAATATAGAATTGATTTTTATATACAGGTTCATTCAAAAGTCCTTAAACCAAGAAGGGTAGGTCTCGTATACGAAAACAAGTCATTTTTACAAAAGAAATGAGGACGCAAACGTAAAGTTCGACAGCCATATTGGGTTTTTTGCCAGTGAATTAAGTAAATAGAAAGGATTCTACAGTTTTAATGGAATACGAATTCACAACGGCAATCAACTATCTTTAGAGAATTTTGTTACTTTTGACAAAACTTTAGTAGCATAAAAATACAATTATGTTTGATGACGTTGTAAGTTATAATCTTATGAATAACTGTAAGAAAACTACGACAGAAGAACTCTGTTGCATTTTATCCCCCTTTTCATCTTTCCCCCCAAAGAAATTTTATACAATTAACCCACTGTTAGTAGCAATATCTAATTAGTTCACACTTCGGCGCTGTATAATGTTTTCAGGCGATAACTCACCAAATGGGGCAATCCATAAATTTTTAACTGCGAAATGAAAATTTAATGTTTCTCAAGCGAAATTTTGTATTTTGACGTTATTCATGCTGACGGACGTTTGGCGATCATTTTAACTTTTGGCGAAATTTCAAGATCTTGGCGACGAAACAGTATCTTAATCTCAAACCTAACCAATGATTGAGACTAACGGAAGGATAATATATATATATATATATATATATATATATATATATATATATATATAATTAGCTCTTATCAATTTTAATTAATGTTGAATAATTAGCTATAACCACCCCCTTAAAGTACCTCCTTTTATCAAAAAAAACATGCTAATACCAAAGCAGTAATTATTTTTATTCTTCTCTAACCATATTTTTCTAATTGAAAAATAAAAAAAAGCATGTTAAGAACTCTTAAAATTTTATCATGATTTTAAAACCAATTGAAACATTGCACAGTTTTTTATTTTTCCGGTCGTAACCACTTCTGTGGTTAACCTTACAAGAAAGTGACTTTTTCTCTCAGCATGAGCTCGATAACTGTCTTGGCTAATTATGGAGGAAGATAATTTTATGACGCTTATCTATCTAGTGTTGCAGTCTGGTTTCGTAGCAACATCGATAAGGTGAACTGAAAGAGTGTTGTTAAATGATATCTAATACAAAATTTCTTCTTAATTTTTTTTCGCTTAATCATGCGAGAATTTTTATTTTAAGGAAGTTCCGGAAAAAAAATCAAGAAACTGTTATTAATGATAATGATCGCGACCATTTTCTTCATAAAAGTTTTACGATTATAAAATAAATGATTCTTTTATAATTAAAAATGAAAACTAGCTTAAAGTGTTTATCATTATGTTTATATACAGGTGGGGACCCAGAAAAGAAGTGAAGTTTTGTAAAATGGAATAATAAGTATAACATGAACGATTTAGTTTATTTTTTGAGGGGATTGATAAGACTGGGGGATATTTTAGTACTTTTTATTTTGTTAGTACCAAATGTCATAGACAGATAAAATTCAACTTCAGAATCAATTAATCATTGGAAAACTCTTGGAATTCACGCGAGGATGTTCTCGAAATGTCCACCAATCATAGCAATGGCGCCAGAGAAATTCAAAACTATCATAGATGCTCTGAAATACATTTAAAGGAATAACTTTGCATTTATGACAGAACGCCGACCCATGTCTCTGTGTCTCCAACCATTACAGCTGCTGAATCTGTTGGGTGGCCATGGAACACGCATTTATGACAGCGTATTTTCTTCAGTTAAGGATGAGCCTTGGAATTTTTCGAAGCATAGTACCCTTTAGACTGAGGTTCCCAATAGCAGAAGTCGCATGAATCAAGATCGGCGAATATGATGGTTAACACCCTTACCCTTGTAGATTGACAGCAAGTTACCGAAAGCAAGGACGTGGTTTCCAAATAATCCTCCAGGTAAGTGGAAATGTGATTAGCACTGGGCACTTTTCACGCAGCCACCTCCTGCCTCGAGATCATGGTGGAATAGAGGCTTAAACTGTATTCGGAATACATGGCAGTGCTAAGGCGACTGCGAATTTAAGATATTGGGTAGGGAGAGGGTCTTCAAAACATTTTTGAGCCTGTGGCTTCGTATGGACTCGGGTGAACTGTCAAATGATGTCTCGAACATAGGACAGGTTATTCCAAATAAATTGGCTAAAGCTTTATGGGATGTCTCCAATTCGTGTAAGATTCAAGACTTGATTTAACCGACATATTAATCTTAAATTAAACCGAAAGATCAAATGTAAACATTAAACCATAAGCCTTCTATTCCTTACAGAAATGGACCCAATGATGCATTCAACACAGCTGCTCAAAAGTAAAATGTTTTGCATGTAGTCATTGTCGTTTGATTCCGAACAGTTTTTCAATAATTGGAAGATTCTGGTGTCTGAACACTACCCACCGGTAATATTTAGTACTGAGACAAATAAGCGTATTCACAAAACGTCGCGACTTCATCCATTAGGCACCTACAAAATTTATTTAAATAACTCTCCTATATATAATTCCTAAATTGGAAGTGTTGATGTTGTTGATGATGATCCCCGAAGATCAGCAGAGCTATATCAGGTCCATGAGCCTGTGTACCCTGAAGAAATCCAAAGTCAATAGAGGATTAGGAACAAGATCCTGTTGGGAAAGCCCCAGGCATGCAAGAATATGATCAGGTGTGGCCTGTTCTGCAGCACATTTTGGGCAGATCTCAAAACACCCACTAAGGAATGCCCACTAAGGAAGCGAGTAAGAGTTGTTTGGTTTTTAAATTGGAAGTAGGTACTGGGAGTCCCACAAAGGACTCCCCAGGTTAAAATTAAATAACTTGGCAACAAAGATCGACAGAAGAATCAAATCAGTTGTAAGTGTATATTGAAAGCCGTAAAAGTCCTATAGAAAAGGTTCAAATTTAGTTACAAATGTTGCGGATTTGTAGCGCTCTATGCTTAAGTCGCAGACGGAGTGCTCTGATGCGCAGAGAGATTAGTCTTCGTTTTCTCTTCTGTAACATGGAAGGTTGGGGAACTGAATGAAGCGAATGAAGTCATGTATTCCGTGGAACAACGGGGTTATTTTATACTCTAGTACCACCAGTTAAATCATTGGATAGAGGTTATTCAGGAATACTTCGAGGGTAGAATCATGACTTCGAACTATTCGACAATTATTGAAAAAAACATTGATTGGTCTCCATAATCAGTCGATCTTATCCCCTGCGACTACTTATTGTAGAAAACACTGAAGGACACTTTTTCGAAAAAAACCTGCAACACTGGACGAGCTACAAGAGTAGATCTGTGAGTTTGGTTTGGTGTTTCCATTTCCTTTGACACACCGAGAGAGTGGCTGAGTCTTTCATTCTTCGTGTCCGCCATGCCTGTGCAGCGCATAGGAACACTTTTTCAATTGAGTGTGCAAAGGACAGTTTATAGCTTTTCCTCGGACTTAATATTGGGGCTAAAGCGTACAGTGCCACCAGTTACCAACACTTATATGAAACTCCTGAATCAGTTTTTCGGCTTTCAAGATAAATAAACCACTGGTTTTATTCTTCTACCCATCTCCGCGGTCTTTTGTGAGTAATTCTGTATTATTGCTTTTCATCCCTATTGTTTGCGTGCAAGTTCTTGCTTTTTTATCGTTTATATTTTTGTGCAGTACCTTTGAAATGCTGCCAGATTAATTAAGTTGATAAAAGAAATGGAAGCATTGAAAAATGCTTCTTACAAATTTAATTTAAAAAATGTCACGAGTTATATATCTACTTATTGGATGTCATGAAGCATCCTTGAAAAGAGTATTCATAACATGGCTTCAGCAGTATTTATTCTAATTGTAAAATCATAGGATTAACATAGTTTGTGTGCGTACTGCTCATATTCGGTATACAGCTATCCTACATTTTGTGAAGTGTAACAAATTACAGCAGAACTGCTTAAAAAATGCGAAGAAATTTGATGGTTTGAAAACCACTACAAAAGTGTAGGTTTGGATCGATGTTCCAAGATTTCCATTCGGTGTCTCATGATATGTACATTCCTTCGAAATTGACATAACTGTATGCGGAGTAAGTTAATCTTCAATAACCACAGATTAATACAGGTAAAATTATGCAGACAACTAAAGCATTTATAATTATTTCAGAGTGCAGAATTTGAATGGGGAGACAGATATTATACCATATTATACCTATATTTAATTAGTTGTTAATCAAACCGGGAGCGTATATAATTTCAGTTCACTCGAAATGCATTGTCCATTATTGAATGCACTAGCAATCCTATATGGCAACTAACTGTCAAGTTATTTATCGAAATACAGAGACTCCAATCGGGGAATCAAAATGTGTGGATATGATATACAAGGATAAGTCCAAGTAGTACGGAGATTGTGTCCAGTTTTTAGGCTTCTGCTTGAAGAAGTGTATATTTTAGATAAATTATATATACTTAAGTTGTCAACAATTTTTGATGTTTTTATAATTTCTCAACTATTTAATTCGAATAGATTTTTCGATGAGAAGATTTTTAGGCTGCAAATACATTTGTTTCTCTCTTTATTTTGAAAGACATTGCGAAAGATCATTGCTTTGATATTAATTCCATGGCTAATTTTTAAATTTCTTGATTTAACTTTGCTTAATATCCTGTTCAAACAACTGTATTTGGAAAAGTTTTAAAGCAGCATCAAACCTGCTACAAGATCATTTTCAGCGATATCGACCCAAAATGATATTTCAACATTACATAAGCAAATATTTACGTACGTTTCTCGGGATTGTTTCCCCTGCAAAGTCTCTGACCCTTTTCTTAATTATTTGATCTCTTTACTAGCATTAGACAGAAAAAGTTTGCTGAAAACTCATTAATATTCTTTTCACCAGTGCATATTTCAATGATAATGACAACTGTTTTTATGTCAATCGCCGTTTCTTGAAAATAGCGATGAAACTAGATATGTGTAACACAGCTTTTGACATTACGCTAATTACATAGAATATTAGAAGGAAAAGGGCTCCTATTTCGAAACAAAATTTCAAGGCTACATTTTTCATTACTGTAATAGCAAATATACATTGCGTAAGGAATTCCTTTTTGCAGAAATGAAACAATCAATACAACGTATGAGAAAACGAAACTAATGGTTAATGAGCCAGAAAAATAATGGTTATTATGTACGATAAATTACGCAATTAGAAGAATACGTTTCAAATTTATTATCTCAAAGAAAACATTTAAACAGAATATGGCAATGGTAAGATTAATCCACTATTAATCGCTATGTGACGTAACATAAATATTTAAAATTATCTATATTATCCTCTGACATCCTGTACAATACTTAAGACGTTACTAAGGTACAGAATGTAATGTACGTTCATCCGTATTTCTAATAACTGATACACTTGCGGTTTCAGTCTTTTTGCGCGTAGTATCAGGTCTTAAAACGCACATTATAAACTTATTCTACAAAAACTAAGAAACTTTATGAAAAAACACTAGAGTGCGCACCAAACAAACTTTTCGAGCGAAGGAATTGCACCATATTTTGTCCCTCTTTCCTCACAAATAAATAATCACCATTTAAAATATTTAACATAGGTTTTGATACTGTTCAAGACTTTCCCTTTGTGAATGATAAAAGGAAAATTAAAACTGTTAGATAAACCTTCGAAGATACTTACCCGAACGAAACAGAAACTAACAATCTGGGTGGGGAAAGGGATGCTGTGATCTAAAAGTGAATTTTGCTTAATATATAAGAATTAGTCGCAAAGCATTTTGTGTTGTGTTTGTGTAAGTAAATAAATCATGAACAGAACAATGGAAGGAAATTATCTTCAAACTGATAACCACACAACACATAGGATGGGTCATTATATAGTATGAATTATATTTTCAGTATACAGTATCAATTAATACTTTCAGAATTATGCCTTGAAGAGGCTAAGTCTGAAAATTTTAATTTTTAAAAATAACAAAAGAATAATCATATGACATCAGGCATTTGGCAAATTTTAATGTATTTTTATGTTTTTTTAATGAGTTGAAATGTTTTCAAAGTATTAGTATTAATGTTTTATAGAAATAAGGATTTTCAATTATATAGGTGTTAGATTGCAAAAATGCAATCATTTTCGGCTTTGCCAGTACTTTTAAATAATTTATATTTTCGCCACCAAAGTTTCTTATCTTATGGCTACTTTAAATTCTTAACGGATTTTTTTATAGTTTTATTAAACATCTCAATTTATCATTTTTCTTTTTGTAGTAACCAACTTAATTATTAATCGCTTTAACTTTTTATGTAATTTATTTTAATGTTTCGATGTTTATTAAATTGTAAATCGCTTTGATTTCACGGAACTATATGCTCGCCATTTTAAAGGCGGAAGCTTTTGTGTGTAAACTGTCTGCGCGTCACCTGGCTGGGAGAGTTTCCTTTATCTAATGCCAATTGTCTTTTGAATACTGAACATAACGGTCGCACGTCTGTTTGTCTTTTGAATACTGAACATAACGGCACGCTTCGAGTTCCGATGCCTTTTGCATTCGGTTCTCATCGTCTCAGGCGTGCAGATGGGCATAAAAAGTTTCTATGGATGATGTAGTAAACTGCAAAAGAAGACGAGCAAAGTCGACTTTTAAAAATCTTTTTAGAAAAATGACAAGCTGCTGATGTGTTGAGCAAACCGCCAATCCTTTTTCCTGGGCTACTTCAGAACGACGGTGTGCCAGTGGAATGGAATGTGTACAAAAAGGTTACCCTTTAAATCAAGACAGCGAACTTAAAAATTTTTTGAATAAAGTTCATTGAACCTGATCATGAACTGATCTGCAGTAAAAAATTCTGCATTTTCACCAACCATTTCAAAGTTTCTTCTTGCCACGCAAAGAACACTAGCTCAGCACGGCAGCAACAAAATATCTTTTTCGAAAAGTAGGATCTTTCCCAATCATGTTACGATATAATATAATCGCTATAGAGAGCTCTCTAATTCTCTAACTCTCTCATTTTCTTATTACCTTATTCAATTTAAAAAGTCTCCAGCAATAATTAATTTTAACTTTTTTTTATTAATGTGTAGTTTATTTTTGGTTTTATCTGTATGTTGTGTGCATCAGAAGAATCTGTACGAGCGTGAATTTTTTGTATTTGAATATTCTAGAATATTAATAATTTAAAGTTGGCAGGTTAAAGTTTAAATATGTAAATAAAAGTATTTATTCAAGAAACTGGATCTTTTATATCTTTCTATTTGTGTCACAATGCAATTGTATATTTATTTCCGCATTTCTTCGACTATAGGTCAAGGTTCTTCTAGGTAATCTAGAAAAGGTTGGTAATTACCCAAGTGAAAGTAGAAATTGTACTATTTAATGGTGTTTATCCTTTAGCTCCAATTTAATATATCACCAGTTTTTCATAATGGATAATTTAATATATTTCGAAGCCTTCCACTAGGAAAATTGACGCTTTTGTCAATTCAGAATAACTATACAGAGTGTAACATTAATCGTCAAAGAAGAAGTCTTTACAAGATTAAGTGAAATTTGACAAATTAGGAAAATTTCACGATTCAGTGGTATTTTAAGAAAATATGTCTTGATGATTAAACGAATTTAATTTATCCATTGACGTTAGAAATTCTTTCCAATTCTTATTTACGTGGGAAAGGGACACAACATTTAGAATATGAAATTTTCAAAAATAACGGAATTCTCTTTTACTATCCATTTGTCTTCCGTTGCTTTTCTAACACACTTTCTTTTCAAAAAATCTTATTGGATTATCGCAATACGGGCAATTATAGTAAAAGTTTTTATAAAGGAAAATATTATAATTATACTCTAGAATAAAATAAAATTTAATCAAATAACGAAACTTTTGTTTTTAAATTGGATACAAGCGATTCCGCGAAATAAGACGATAAGCTTAAACAGAAAACAGGAATCTGTGATTAATGGGTTCATTGTAAATGCAATTTTGTTCTTTTCAAGGAATTCTAGTTCTCTCCAATTTAAAAGAGATCGCGAAACAAATGCTTTTTGCATACTTAAGTGGCGTTTTGTCTGCTCTGATGCGATTTGTGCAGGCTTTATAAAACTTTTCTAAGAGACTTATCGACAAACAGGAGAAGAAACTTAGGAGGGTGTTTAGGGCAGAATTTAGAGAATTTTTGCAATTCATTTTATTACTTTTTCCAAATATATCTGCAGGTACATCTCAGCATTTCCGAGTCTGTATTTATTGTTCTTAAAGCTTTCAATATAAGGCACATCTATATTTATCTATTATTTTCTGAAAAGTATACTTACCAATGCACATTATTTTTCAAAGCCTTTCGAATACCTAAACAAATATGTCAGTCAATAAATCTCCAACAAATGTTCTACACATCCCTTAAGGGTCATATTTTTTGTACAAAAGTTTGTTAAATTACTATAAATACTGGCAGATAGAACTATTACAGCCTACCTGCGAGATGAAAAAGGACCCTCGATAATAAAAGACAGGCTAAAATGCGTTGATAAGGAGATAGGTTGAATGCGGGGAACGGATCTAAAGTTATTGATGCAAAATATTTGATTAAGGAGCGTGATGTTCTAAAAATGGCACTGAAATGGTGAAAAGCGTTTTCGGTCTCTGAAGGAAAAAACATACGAAATTTTAAAATTAAGAAAAAAATGCAGTCAGACAGAATTAATTTACAACTCATTAAAGTAGATTTCGAATAAATGCAATTAAAAGCTAGTGAAGACAGCAAGAATTCTATAGAGTTGGAATGTAGAAATGAAAGTCAGGAGTAGATTCATAATTTAATAAAAGGTGTTGGAGAATTATTATATGTGAAAGTTCAAGTTTTTATTAAGTCCACAGAGAGACTAAAATGGTGCTAGAAAAGTTAAAAATCGAAAAAGGTTATGACATTCAGAAAGTGACATATTTTCTTAAAAGGGTTGTCAGTTTAATGTCAATAAAATGTCTCACTGTAAGGAAAGAAAAAAGCATGTTTTCTAAAGTGTGTCAAAATATTTCTTTGAATATATTTCACCAATTTCTTGCGATACTGTTTAAAATTGCGGATAAGAAGAGACAGGAAAGCCACAGAGACGAAATCTCTCTTCATTCTTGATAACACTTCAAAGACAGCCTTCAGTATACAGGGAGTCCACAAAATGTAAAACAAGCATTTATTTCCTAAATATGGTACTCAGACATACCACTTCCAATTAAAAAGCTCCATCAAATGAGGCGAGAATTTGTGTCAAAACATTTTGGCTGTGAAATTTGAAAATAAAAAGTTAAAAAAATTAAATTTTTACACATTCCCCATACAATAAGAATGTCAATGAGTAAAATGGTCCTCTTACACTCATCTATGTATAAAATTAGTTTCACGATTCTATCTGTAAATCTTGCAGAGGTATATTAATTTTTATATTTAAATAGTCTTCTCATACATTTATATAGAGATGTTTCCTGCAGAAATACAAATTTCTTCAACATATAAAAACTACGAAATGCAAATATTTGTCTAGTTAGTAAATCACCAAATCATCAGGGATTGAAAGAAATTTGCCACTGAAGCAGTTACTAAGTTTCATTGGCAGTTATAATTGATAAAATTTAAAGAAAATTAAATTAAATATTAATAGAACTTGAATTAAAAATTAATTAAAATTCTTTTGCACTATACAGAAAGGCGCATCTGCACCTGCTTCTGATAGAATACACGAAAACACAATTAGAACTTCAAATCTTCCATTTTTAACTGCTATCCAGAGGAGCTTAAATTAAATAAAACTAATAGTGAAGTGAACAAATGTAATTTTTTTTCGATCTGGAAATTAAAATTATAAATTCAGGAGTCTCTGTCGGAGTTTATGATAAACGAAAAGATTTTAAGTTCAAAGCTATTACCACTCTGCAGTTTTCATACATGTCTTCAGTTTTAAATTTTAAGAAATTCTATATTTTCTCAAATTAATAGGATTAAAAATATTTGTAATAACCAATATACTTTTGTTGAGGCTTTAGATGATTTAAAAAATATATTAAAAGATATCGGATATCCTGGGTATTTCCCAAAAGTTAATAAATTTTTTAAAAAACAGTTTTAAGAATTTCTGTTTTTCTGGAGAATAGTTCAAATTCTTCTACATAGATGGAGCTAGGGGCTTGCTTCTTGATGTTATTGGGCTTTACTTGTTTAGAGCGTCTGTTTTGAAAGAGGATGACTTTTTGCTTTTTGGTTTCTGTCTCATTATTGATTCTGTTGTACAGGTATTTGTTATGTTTTTTCTTTTTTCCTTTTTTCCTATTTTCAGAGGTTGGACAAAAATTCAGGCCACATAAAGGAATAATTTTTGACTAATGGTCATTCCTTTGTTCAGAAAATTTTTGTCCTGCTTTAGAGCTACAGTGGCGTGTGGTCTCTGAGGAAGAATCGCCATTTTGGCCCTTTTCCAATTTTCTTCCATTTTGCTTTCATTCTAATTGCATTTTTCGTTCTATTTTGCTTTTTTGTGTTTTATATTAAGGTTTTATTAATGCTTACTTTTTATAATTTTTAACTTAATTTTTGAAGTTCTAATTGTATCAGTTTCATTGGCATATAGATATGACTATCGACCTGATATAGAATGGAAGGACAACTTGAGAAAATTAAAATGTAAGACATAACAGAAAAAAATCCTAATACTGAACAAGGTTATTAAACAAATCGCTCTCAGTTTTGTGCGTATCATTAAGCTTTACCTAAAGGCTGTGATGTCGTGGCCCAGTGTTACACCGGGGTCTGATCAAAGATCTTCAACAGACTTAAAGAAATCACAGAATTCCAGCATTTTAAATTTAATGATATCCTTTAATAAATATCTATTTTTCAGATATATATATCTTTGGTATATACTTATTTCAGGAACGAAGATAAACAAGTCCCGGATATAGATCGCGAGAGCAGTCTATAGTAACTCAGGGCGCGTTATAGGAAACACCGAAGGTCGATGTAAAATATCGAGGTTGTAAACGCTCAATAATATGCAACGGTCCACCACAGGGACACTTCTAGCCAAGGCATTGACTAATAGATACTCAGGATGAGTTGGAGATATACCGAGGGTCGGTATAAGACATCGATGTTAAATGAACTCTCGATCGAATGCAATGGTCCACCACAGGGACTATTTCCAACAAAAGTGCTCGGCTAACACGGGGTCAAGGCGCCCGTTCCGTCTCATTTCCGATTGCTGATCTCAAATCAACACAACGGAGATGACTCTCCGCGTGTTTATTTTTCTCTCTCTCTTCTCTTTCCTCCTATTTTAAAACACCTTACCTTCAGAAGCCAGGGAAGTGGTTCAGGAATTACCTCTCGGTGATTCGTCCTCAAGCTGGACAAATCACCCAACCGCAGTCGTGTGCCTTTCTCCATGGTGTTGATTGGATGCGGTCACTTTTGACCGGAGGTCTTTGTCGGCTATACGCGGGTGGTCTGTCAGAAGATACCGCACTCCGCTAGACCCCTTTAGGCTTTTGTAATCTTGGCAGTTTTATTACCCACTTACGCTCTTCTTGTTTTGCTGCGGGGACTTTGCTGGGTGGTCGTCTCTGTCGTGGGAAGCGTCGGAAATTGGGAAGACGCCACAAGGCAGTAGCTACTCGTCCTTTATAGCTGCAGAGTTCAAGAACTTACTAAAGTTATTTTAAAAATTTGTAGTTTTGTTTTAATTTTTATTTGCTTATTTCTCCATTCCGAGAGTTCGATTAATTATTAGCGAAAAAATATAAAAAAAAATGAATGAATAGGTAAGACCGACATAATATAGGGCGGCGCACCAAATAGTTTTGGAAAGCACCAAAATTCGTTCATTGCTCACAACCAAGGCCGCTAATAGCCGAGAGCAGCCCCTGGCTGCTCACGCGATTCGCTTGCCATTGTGTCCAATGGATCCTATTAGCCGACGGAGAACTGTGGCGCAGCAGAACAACCTGTTGCCGCCTGTTTCCCTAACCGGCAACATTCTCTGGCCCAGACGTTTGACGATGAATTGCGTTAAGTAATATAATAGGCAAAGACGGATATCTATCCTTCCTGTCTTTAAACTTAGCCAGAATTGGAATTTCGCATGCTCCTGTTTGGAGCTAAGCCAACTAATATTCTTCTTCTTCCCTTCAATCTCATCCAAGGTTCGCCCTCGCATTCTTGGTTTCTTTTTCTTCGATTTTTCAACTTTTTATTATAAATCCTCTTACAAGCCAATGTGATTTCAAACAAATGCTCACATTATTTGATGAAATTCTGTAATTGTTTGTATATGTCTATGATCAATACTTAACCCGAGAGAACGCGCGCCTCTTTAGCCAACGCTAAGACGCGCGGGGGTCATAGAATTACCCCAAACAAAAATTCAACCCTGCTCTGTTAAAAGTACTATATTTTTAGTTCGAAAAATAGCGCTTTTGACCTCTAGACATTAAGAATACAGTTCTTAACCCAAATCAATTCTACTCCATTATTATCCACTAATAAAGCACGGATTACTGGAGGTTCATTTTTCGCGCATGTCTTTCACGTGTAAAGTGTTGTGTACATTTCTCGATAAATATATCTGTTCTCTCTACAATTAAATGTATCATGTTATCGTTGATGTATAACCCCCAACTCTTCACATGGTTTGTCTCATCTTCGGCTGGTCCTTTTGTTGCAGGTAAGCACGACACAATATATTTTGCCTAAATTTTGTTTCTCTCCACTCAATTACCTTTTTGATGAAAACAATTCCAAGTTATTCACATCTTCATTTCCAGAATCTCCGTCCTCCCGATTCCGTATCATGTTCGCAGAAACTTTCATGATCTGAAAAAATCTGTTCTGAAACATACTCTTCTGAACAATTCCAAATTATTCACATCTTCATTTCCAGAATCTCGTCCTCTTCCGATTCTGTATCATGTTCGCTGAAACTTTCATGATCGGAAAAAATCTCTTCTAAAACATCCTCAGGTCCATTGTCTTCATTATCAAAGTCTGGATATTCATCAGTTTCAACTTCAGCAAGAAGTTTACATAAACGGGACATTTCCTTTTCTTATTGAGTCGGTATTGTGAGAAACAGTTAAATACTTCAATTCGGCAAATAAAGTAACGAGCTGACCGTATCAGCTGTGGAACAAACGGAAAGAGGCGCGAGGTCATTTAATAACAACCAGTAACTGACGACACATGTATTAGGGGACGACAAATTCCGGAAATACTGTCCAAATACTCAGAAAAGGCAGAGGGGATGACTAACTCAGCTACTAATAAGAAAGGAATGAACAGGTGGTTGTGTTTCTAGGAATCTCAGTTTTCGAGGGCTTGAGGTCATAAAATGACTACCGCGCATTCCCCCGGGTTAAGGAACTTAACGATTGCTCCCTTTTTTCGGGGAGGGATATCCTGTATATATGAAAGTGTCAAAATATCGGGCTGTCGCTGATTGTGGGAGATATCAGAATTGTTTCTTATGATAATGATGAATATGACTGATGTCGTACTCTTGAAATTTAGGAAAGAAAAAGTTTTGTTTCTCCTTGTCAATTTTTTAGGACAACTTGCTTATTTTTCTGCATTTCACTTCTTTAAAGTGTGTTTGTGCAGTAAAAAACATTTGTAATTACTCTTAATTAACATTCAAATCATGTCCATATTCAATATATTTAAAAAGGTGAGTGAAAATTTGTTAAATGATATGTTAGGTTATTGTAACATTAAACTGCTTCTCCCAAATTTCTGCTTTTACTTTGCTTCATTATCCTTTCAACCGTTTTCTTATTGCAATTTATTTATTCGAAATAAAAGTTAATAATGATAATAATGCGAAATGTGCCAACATTATAGCGCACGTTACTTAAAAATTAATTTCGCATCTTAAAATTCTTTCAACTTCTTAAACTTTCTTAGTGAAAAATATCATGACACAATTTGGCAATCATATTGAAGTACTTTTTTTGATGACTGATTATTTTGTTACATCAGAGTTAAATTTTTCTTGCAGAACAGTTGCTGAGAACGACTTTATTCCGCAATGCGATTCGCCGTTCCTTTGGAGCAAACTGCTCCTAACTTCAGAAACCATCTAAAAATAGATACTTTTATGATCACATCTCCAAAACTTCTTCTGTTCTCCAACGACAAAACCCATTAAGATATATCTCGGGAGACGACAAGGTTTATGTTCTTTCACCCACTCCAGTAACTCATACAACTCCCGATGTAAGAGGTTATCGGGGGAGGAGGGAACAAACGCTGACCCTGCCGATCTCCGAGGTCGTTTGGAAGACCGAGCACTTGTCCGTGAACGAGATTATGGCCATTTCAAATGGACACCTTCTCAAGCAGATCAGGCGCCGCGGAAAGAATTCTTCAGTGCTTTTTGTATCGCTTCCGAACGGAAACCATAAATCACCAACTGATGACTCTAACTCCATTTTTTCAGTTGTTGGAATCTGCTGAATTTATGATGTAAATCGTGTAGTATCGATGATCAAAAATTTGGATGAACTGCGAAATACTTGTATTTGAGAAAAATCGGAAGGTGTAAATAACCGTTTATGGCAAATAACATTAATATTCTGCTTTCTCTTCTGCATTATAATGAAGTTAAACAACAAAGAAACGCATTGATGCTTATGAAACAAATAATGATATTTGAAAGTTTTGGTTAATATTGTCAAAAAACATTATGTATTTTTTAATTATTCAGCAGAATCTATGTAATAAACAAAGCAGTTAGCATTCAATATCATTTTTAATACCATTAATTCAAAACTTATATGTTTTCATAGAAGTATATAAAAATTGGGCGAAATATTTTTTATTTAAAAATTTTAGCTTGAATAAGACTTTGATAGAGTGGTGTTGTAAATATTCTTTTATTGAGAAGAAAATTTTTTTCGACCTCTTTAAATGGCAACTAATTACTTTATCACTTAATTTGACAGTTTTTTTCTTTCTTTTGTTAACTGTCAAAAAGCATCTTTTTATTTTTAGAGTAATAGTAATTAACAAACTGAGGAAATTTTTTATCATAAAAGAAATTCCATGGTGAGATGTTATATACTAAATGATATTTTTCAACTTTAATTTTTAGTAAACTTCCAAACTAATCGATGTTGGTTTCAGGCACTGCAGAAGAAAAATTGTTTTATGAATTAATTACTATCCACATCAATTTCGTAACTTTAGGATACTTCTTTCTATAAAAGGCATATACTGGGAATTCAGATCATGAATGCGTTCATTTTATCAGATTCGTAGAGACTGCTAAATACCCAGGAATACTTATTTCAAAAAAATTTTGATTTTAATACTAAGATTACTCTCAGGCACCTAAACTCCAGGAAAAACACCGAGTCTTAATGTGTGTCAACACTTGCGAGCCGATTGGCTCGTTCAGATTATTTTCACACGAAAAAAATAAGCAAACCCTGGGGAAGTAGAGAATTCACTTCGCACCATCAATCATAGGTTGTCAGTCGGGGTCTTTGGAATTGCTTTTAATACGCCTTGGTTTGCAGATTTGGTCTTGCAGGTTCGTTGGAAGTTCCCGGATAAGCTACATTCGAGAACGTCCCAACGTAAATTTCAGGACTGTGCTAATTGAAAAACAGCCGTGAACCGTTCGCTTCGAATCAGAAACCCCATCTGCACCTGAGAACCCGCTACTCAAGAACCGTTCGAGTCAGGGTATTCGAACTTTTATATAGAAACGACGACAGCAGGACAGGGGTGTAGCGAGGGTACCTGGCGCCCGGCTCATATAATGAATTTTTCGCCCCCAATCGTCATGGCCCAATGTCAGGACATGGCATTATTTCTCCGCCTCTTCATAATATTTTCACTTTAAAAAGTGACATGAATGCATAAATGTTGTATGTCATGGCGCCCGGGGCTTCTATACCCCCTTCCCACCTGTCACTACGCCACTGCAGGAGGAAAAAATGCAATTCATTCGGCAAAAGGAAAATAAGTATTTACCACTGGGCGAGGGCAGAGAGAGGATACAAAAGAAATCACTATCATGGATAATTCATGAATCAGCTTGCTAGTCAGACCATACTATACAGCACTGCATATATGATGTATATAGTAAAGTATTTATCCTAGAATCTATGTTTGCTTTCCTTAGGATCAGTTGGTTTTTTCTTATGTATATCTCGTACACTTTCCTTCACATGCTTAGAAAGAAAAATACATATAATATCCAGAGTCTTCCGAAGTCATTAATTTTAAATGCAACAAAGGTTTACATTTAATGGCGGTATGGTATAAAATAAATTATAAAATATTTCTAGAACAATATTTAAGAATTTGAATTTTTATATAGTGAAAATATGTTAACAAGTATCACTGAAATCGCCAAGTTCCATTGTCGTGAAGCAATAGAAAACATCAATTTCTGAGGTAAACTGTCTCCTTCAAAAAAGCAGAAAAAATGATCTCCGTTCCGTGTCGGTGCCATCTGTTTCCCTTTCACTCCAGCGATTAAAGGAAGAGATTGTATTTGGGAGGGATCTCGCCCGTTAATAGGATCAAACGAAACTTCGAAGGAAAGTCGTCAGGAAAATAAATTCTACTTCTTGTTTCAATTTCTTCCGAAGAAAGTCGGTCCTTCAGAAAGAGGATTACTTCATGTTAGGAAAAGGAAGAAAGACAAACCAGTGTAAAACACAACTCATTATAACGAAAAATAAAATGCTTTCGCAGAAAACTTATTGTTTGAATTCTTTTTCCGGGCATGTTCTAGGGTGTAACTCTGAGATAGGGTTAACAAGTCTCATTAAAATAGAGTTGAGACTCGGTAGCTACACAGAAATATTTCTTACATAAAATGTGCTGTAACGGTTAGAAAAGAATATTGTTGAAGGCGTTTCTAGTGGCGTTTGTGTCGCATGGACTTTAAGTTCAATAATATTTGTTGGAGCAGCAAAAGAAGCTCAATCGCTTAGGAATTAGGCGAAGAATGAAAGTTTTATTTACTGAATTTCAAATAAGTATAAAATTTCTGGGGAAGAAAAACACATTTAAGAAAATTTTATATTTTACATGCGAATCTTTTAGATACATACAGTAGAATATATTTTTTCCTGGTAGATGTAGTAAACAAGAGTTACATTTATAAAATAAATATTTAATCTTTATAATAAGCAGGAATATTAATAATAAGCAGGAATATTAATAATAAGCAATAATATTAATAATAAAGAGTAATATTAATAATAAACAGTAATATTAATAATAAACAGTAATATTAATAATAAACAGTAATATTAATAATAAACAGTAACATTAATAATAAACAGTAAATATATTATAACTACAATTGCTTAACTTAAATTTACAAAGACTGCAATAACTTAAATACTGCTTGATATGCGTAGGTTTAAGAGACCCCTTGTGTTTTTCTTCGCTGACTAAAAGATATAACTTTCAGATTTGAGCTTAATTTTATTAACTTCCTTTTTTGGCGCAGTGTGGGGTCTTCTTTAATCCTGTTTTTAATTTATTTAATTTGACATTACGATAAGTTACGTTTTATGGACATAAACGTTTAATAACAAGAATAAGCATCTAAACATTGTAAAACAATTTAAATTAATTCATTTGAGGATTTAATTGATTCTTCTATTGTTTAAGTGCAAGTAAAGACGCTTAAATAGCGAAAACTTCTATTTATTTCTTGAAAATATTCAACTAGTTGAAGTTTTCCAGAAACTCACTCTATGATAAGGTATAAATACAACTCGAAACATGAAACCTTTTTATATCCATTATAAAAAGAAACTTTTTGGAAAAATATTTCTAAGCCAATCTAAGTAGGATAAAAGTACCATTTCGAAAACATTTGACTTACATAATCAATTTGTTAGATTAACATTATATTTTGAACACATCCCAAGGCTCAAAGTTACTATCTCATAAATTGAAGCAGTATTAAGTTGATGAGAATGATTTTAGAACCTGCAATCCACTGAATTATATCTTCACTCTCACCAGCTTCAGTACGTGTGACCTCGACGGATTTATTAAATACCACGACAAATGCAAGGTAAATATTTAGTAGAATCGGACCTAGATCTCAATACATTACCGTCCTGGTGTATTGTCTAATGTATAATTACCATCTGTTTTAAATTATGTTTATTTTTGTCATCGCAATTTTAAGAGAACCCAGTGTGCTTTTCTTATGTGACTAAAAGTTATGTCTTGACTTGAACTTAGTTAAATTAATTGTCCGTTTCGAAGCAGTGTGAAGGCTTTTTAATTCTGTTTTTAATTTGTTTAATTTAACATTACGATAAGTTGTGTTTCATGAACATAAGCACTTAATGATAAAAAAGAAACATGTAATGACGTGTCTGCAATTTATGTCTTGATGTTTAATAAAGATAAAGACCATCGTGATGCAAATAAAACTCTATAATAGATTAATGATTTCCTTCAACAGTAAGGTCCCAGATAGCACATAAGTTTGCAGCAAGTTTGATTTTGACTTGATATTCCCTTGTCATGGCAAAATTTGACGCGTCAAACTTGAAGCGAACTTGTAGCAAGTTCGCTGTGACAACTAGCACCACCCTCGCTTGCAACGCATTTGCTACAAGTTCGACGTGACAAATAGCGCCACCTCCCTTGCAAATCAAACTTGCTGCAAGTTTGCAAAACAAGCTTGATGCAAAGACAGCACAAAGAGATAATTATCTTTGTCTCTGTTTTTAAAAAACATCAGACTTTAATAGCATATCCTAGACCGTCCTTCTTTTTATTAATTCAATAAATGAATGATAATTTGTGAAAAAACTATCTTTTTTATAAAAAAAAAAATTGAAATATTTTCCATCTTTTTACTAAATATATCACTCGCACTTTAAAGAAAACTATAACGCCTTTTTCTTAATGTTGAAATGTTAATGTTTATAAACAAAATTAAACCTAAAAAACAGTCAATGTTTGTTGAAAAATAATAACTTAGAAATTTTGTCCCATTTTAAAGTAATTACTTTTGAACTCTAATTTCATAATTTATTCTACTAGCAAAACGTAGTTATTAGCGAAAATCGCTCTCTATTTGACTTCAAATCATATTCTCAACTCAAAAAATTAATGAAATCAAGAAAAAGTTTAAATAAATCGTATACGAATCGAATCGAACGATTGTATTAGCGAAATGTATCTTCTCCTCTCGTAGCCGAGCCGGTCGAGTGGTTTATACCTCAGGTTACCAAGCGGTAGATCGCAAGTTCTATCCCGGGTTGTGTTCGTACTCTGTTTTTGTTATAATTTGCGATGAGTTTGCAATGCAAGATTGCTGCAAGTTCGTCCCATGGTGACTTCGAAGCTTGCGTTAACTTGCTGCAAACTTGTTTCACACTTGCACTCTTGTCGTGTCAAATGTGCTGTAAGCTTGCAGATTTGCAGTGCAAATTTGCTGCAAACTAAAATTGCTATCTGGGGTACAGTAACCGGACCAGTACAGGACTTCAACAATAAGGTACAGTAACAAGGAAGAGTTTTGATATGGTTTGAGAAAGAAAATCATCGCAAAGCCTGCCTATCATTTTTGTCCTGACGTTTGATAAGAATGCAAGATATCGCCAATGCGATGCAAACTAAACTCTGTATTGCACTTGGGTCTGTATTGGGTTATTTACTTCAACAGTAAGGCATCCATACTGATTAATAGGATTTGAGTAAGTAGAAAATGAAATGCAATAAAATATCAAGCATTTCTGTAATTAAGTAAAGAGGCTCCTAACTGCATACGTAATTTAATTTTTAGATTTTACATTTCTAGTCTAATTTGAATCACACGCATGCTTAAAAGAGAAGAGGGTGAGGAGTGGATACTGCTGATCAAGAAAAGTAAGTGATACTGAATATGAAACTCAAAACTATTTGCAATTTTGCGATCTTACCATAAGATATCTAAATATATGATTAACGTTCTGACTGCTTATCCCGCAATTTCCGGGGATAGGAAATAAGTCTATTCTCTGCTGCATTCTGAGATTTTTGCAAGTTCATATGTTTACTCAGTACTAGGGCTGGGCGATGACCAAACTTTACCATCGTGATATATCGGCTAAGACAAATCGATATTTTTCGATATATCGATTTTTATTTTTTTGAGATAACAAATTGTAAATCGTCTCTCTTCACAGAATGTTTAATCAGAATTCATCAAAATAAAGGAATTTTCTTTTTATCTTAGTTAAATTATATCTGATATAATAAAAATATTCGAGATTTTCCCTTCATAAAATAATCAATAATAATTTTAAAATCTCTTCAACAAAGTGTTACAATAGCATTTCACTTAAGGCATATATATATATATATATATATATATTCCCATTTCCCATTTAAATTGTCATGTGCTTTTTGAAGGGATGGCGGCCTATTTTAACGGATTTCGTTTGTCTTTAGCAGAAAAAAGCACAAATTAATATCATGAGCGAGCTTCTCTTCCTGACGAGCGGCTTGCTATGATATTTTTCAATTTATTTTGGTTTTTGTCTATATTTTTGCCATTGTGTCTTGATTGTTTCTGAGTTTTTGTCTTATGTTTCTAGTTTGTTTCGATATATATATATATATATATATATATATATCAATCAATGTTGAAATTAAATGGAAAGACTGTAGTTTATCGGTAAAAGCGTATATATGCTCATCAGGGTAAGCAAAATTTATACGAACCGCTAAAAAATTAGAGAAATCAATGTTTTCTGAAAGCTAAAAACAGTGTCCTTTACCCCGAACATTATGATGGACCAAGAATTCGAATGAAATACCAAATATTAGAAATAATTTTAGGAACCTAAGAATGTGGGGTGTTTTCTTCCCGAAGATTTCTTTCCTGACATTTTGTATTATGCATGTTTATGTTGATTATGTTGCTTTTACAATTCTGTTATGATTGTTTCTTATTTGTTTTATATATATATATATATATATATATATATATATATATTAGTACTTCACATATATATTTATATATCGTGGAAAAAATGAAATGGAATTTTTTTACATGTTTGAAAGTCATTCGATAATGAATACAAACATAAAATCTTAGATTAAATTTTCACAATGACCAATATTATAACTTAAGAGAGACTTTTATTACCACAAATAATCTTGTAAGTTTAATATTGAAAATAAATTTCGTAGACTTGTCAGTTTAAATGCTTGATACAAGACGATTGACGGTATTTTACAATAAGGTACCAACATCCATTCCTTTCCATTTATCCCATTGACATCATATCACTGCATATAGTAGCATTTGAGAATGGAGTCATTAATGCCTAATCAATCATCGTGGATCTTCGACAAGTCGGGTTAGGTAGTGATTAGAGTAGGTTTGCTAGAATTGTCTGTTGTAAATAATATTTGGCAAGTGTACTGAAAGATATAAAGTTTCATTATCTGGAAGTAAAAATTATGGGTATTTCAGAGTCTTATAAATATTGGTGTAGTCGCAAATTAAGCAGTGCCGGAACGCTCTAGCCTGGGTGATAAAAATTGCATTGTTTTTAAGGCAGATTTTACAATTTTTTCCGATTTATTTTCGTAAACAAAAGCAGCACCGGAACAGCATTCTGGCTCCATTACACCTCTGCTTATATAAATCTGAAAGAATTGTTTAAAAGTCGTATTGTGGGTGTACGTGAATGCAGTCCAATAAGCAGGATTTATAAAAAGAAAGCTCTTTATTTTACAAATATTCTAAGCAAAGAAATTTAGTACAAGTATTAACACAGCTCTAGTAAAAATTCACAACAGAGACTACCAATAAATCTCAACTCAGCGTTCAAAGGTTTCTTGTTAGCTCACCAGTTTGCTTGCTGATCAAAATCCAACCGACTCTTTTTGGCTTGAGAGATTGCCTTTATACTTTTCAACAGGAAGTGACTTCATTGCGTAAGAAGTGACGGAATCTCTAGAAAGTTCATGAAACCAGTAGAAATAGGTTGAAAGTTCGAGATCCTTCTAGAAAATTCCTTTTGCCGCAAAAGTCGCGAAGTTTGTCGCCAAGATTAGCATCTCAGGGAAATTACTTTATACCTTTGCAACAGAATTTTTGTCGAATTAGTTAACATAACAATGAAATATGAACTTACAGCAAAAGGCATTAGAGTTCTTTATTTACTCAGATATTTCTTTAATTTTTGTGAAAATGTACTGAAGGAAAATCTAAATCACTTTGCTGATTTGAATAAAAGATTGATTAAACAAATGAATTAAGATGAAAAAATCACCAAAACTGAGGAAATTAAATGCCTTTCGATTACAGAAAGTTGTTATATTTCAGTGAAATAACAAATTGATAGTTATCTAAAAAAATTAATTGGTAGAAAATTTCATTTGTATCAACATAGGTACATTACATATGCGAGAAAAAATATTTCCAAGATTTTCATCGTATCTTTTTGTTTAAGCTCAGTAAAAAACATAATATGTCTCTAATAAAACACATAATGTAGAAGTAGTCCAAATCTATCTACATTTTATCAAACAGCAGACAAATTTCGCCAAATCTAATATTTAGTAGTCGATTTTCTATCTATATCTGTTTGCAATTAATAAATTTCAATTTTTTAATTCAAAATTTATTATGTATTATTTCTTCACTAAATTTAATTGTTCTAACTTTCATAAACATTTATATATTTCAGTATGATAGAGAAATCGACTTTTGACAGAAGCATTTTTTGAATTCTAGTATATTAAATAAGTTTCTATATCATTTTTTTTTTTAATTTTAGAAACTATTCCAGTTGTCACATGAGGTGTTTCATGTTATATATTTCAGTTTATCATGATGTTTATCTAATGGATTAGAACAAAGTCCAGCTGGTACTTTTGCTTCAATATAAGCATCATCAAATCCCGATATTTTACGCTAGTTAATTAAAGCTGAGCTATATATATATATTTAAAGAAGAGCACATTACAGAGAAAACTCCATTTACAGATTGCTATAAATAACAAACACACAAAGATCAAAAGCCACAACGAGTAAATAAAAAAATGCGCTAGGAAACAAAAAGTTGAACACAGAGAATACACAAAATCATTAAAATTTTGCAAACGCATATAAAATTAAAAACGAAAACACATAATCGCAAAAACATTAAAGCACACTATGATTCTAAAAGTCGTATTTTTAAAAAAATTAAAAGACCCATTTGCAAAAGGCAAGGGTTAAAAGTCAAGACAATCACCGAATCCTCTGAAGACACACCAGGAGTTTAAAAGTTTAAAGACGAAAATAAACACTCGAGATAAAAAATAAATTGCAACACGGCGCCAAAAACAGAGTACAAAAATTAAAACTTATAAGAAACATTTAAAAAATCGTTGAATACATAAGAACATGGAAAATCAAAACGCATAAAAATCTAAAATGTTGTGAAAAGGCAAAATAAAACGTGTATTTAAAAGCTGTAAACATTTTCGATTTAAAAGCACCAAAAGACATATTAAAAATGTCAAGTTCATCAGAGAACTTGTTGAAAATTTTATGAAATTTATATATCGAGAACCTGTTAATATAATTAAATTTTGAATATGCATTTGGAAAGGAACTTTGGTTCTTTAAAAATCTGGCGGGCACAGCGAAATCTATAGAGCTCAGTACATCACTACAATCGTTCGAACCATTAATAACGTTGTAAAAGAAAAGAACGCAAGAAACATCTCGTCTGGAACACAAACTAGGCATATTAAATATATTATGTAGAAGTGAAGAAGATACATCCTGCAAGTAAAACCCATTTTTCTTGTATAGTAAACATCGCAAGAAGTTGTTTTGTATTCGCTCAATAATTTCAATTTTGTTTTGGTAATTGGGATCCCAGATAATAATCCCCCCAAATTTGCTCGGACATAAGCTTAGTACAAGACATTCAGGCCAAGTTCACTGGAAAATTCTCTGGTTCTGTGCTTAAGGATTCCTAGCCCGCGATATGTCTTAGAGACCATGGTATTAATGGTATGGGAAAAATCAAATTTAGTGTTTATATATATATATATATATATATATAAAATTTTTTACTCGATTGAAATGAATCGTATAAAATAATATTCGACATTCAATTTATATAAGACTAATTTGGCGAAATAAAAAAAACTAACTATTCAGAAATTTTACAGAAGAAAAAAGTGTGGCAGAATTTATAAAATTAAATAATTTAAGTTAAAGAACGGAGCAGAAATAAATCAGTAAATGAAAAATAACTATATCAATGTATGTGAGGAGAATCTAAGGGGAAACTAGTAGAAAAAATAAATAAAACACAGAAAGAAAAAATTATAACTGTCGTGAAAAAAGCATGCAAATTTCAGTTCGGAAATGACATAGTGCGATAGATAGCCAAACCTTGAACTAAGTCAAGAATTGCCGAAGAAATCATGGAAAAATCAAAGTATATCGTGGTAACAAGACGTTGTGACTCAAGTCGAGATTTGGTGATAATATTGGCAGAATCTTGAAGGCGATAATATCGCCAGAATCGCGATGTTATCGTGAAGGCTTTCAAATCAAACGTACAGTGTGTAGCGATTGATTGTCAATCGCTACACACTGATCACTACACATACACGCTACATCGCTATGCATCGTAGCTGATTACTTGTAAATGGGTCCAAACGGTCGATAAGGTTTCGTGTTTTGAAGAACGAATAGCTCACGCGAGGGCTCCTTGGAAATCAAACAGTAGCATCATTTTAGAGGTTTAACCAACCAAAAGACAGTCATTTTCTTCAAATACGATTTAGAAAACATTCAGATACTTGTCACTTACGTAATTTTACAAATTAAGTTATAAAGCACATTTCAAAACTCCTTTTCCTTAGATGATTCAATTATCCTAACGCAGACATCTGGCTTGTATCTGAACTGCTTTAGTCGGTTTACAAGTACCATTTATTTGAGTTCAAGATCATTCCAGAAAGAAAATTTTTAAGCCATTAACAGAAGTGATACATTCTGAACATTTGCCTGGAACTTTGTACCCAAATAAAAAGGCTTTTAGCAAGCTTTGCAGCAGTTCATGATAGCGAGTCAACATGAAACTCCGGTTGTCCGAAACATCTTAGCTAGCTGAAGGGTAAACTTCCCGCTGCATTATTCATGAGTAGGAGCTGTTTCAACATTCCGCAAACGCTGCCGAGTGTTTAATTTCAGAATGGATCGTCGGTTTTATTCTTGCAATTTTCAGGTATAAAATTCATTTCGTGCTTGCGGAGAAGGATATTATAAAGAAATGTTGTTGAAATATTCTAAAGGATGGACAAAAAACTTCGTGTAGTAAGAAGAAATACCCGGTTTTTTCATTCTGTTCTGATTCATATAAAAAAATAATGAATGAAACACACAAATGATTGGAAATTATGCGAACAACCTTCAGAAGAAAAATTCACATTTATGAATTTTTGCTGAAATACTAAGAATAATTTTAAGGCATATGTAAGTTTTGTTAGTGCACATTCCTGATTTAGATGCAAGGCAAATAAAATGATAAGCCACATATAAAAATAGGAACAAATTAAAAGTTCGGAAGGAAGAATCATTTTCTTTGCATTCTTATGAATCAATCTTTCGATTTGTAATAATTTACTGTCCTATGTCATGCACTTCCTGGAATTAAAACGACACCGAATTCAAAACCTATGTTTTAAAAAATAAAAAGGAAAGCAATTAAGTTATACAGAAATACAGCTTTTAAATGCAACGGTAATAAATGCATCCAATTAATACGCTGTTTCTTCCTAAGGAAACGAAATGCTTAGAACATATCATTCGAAAGAGCATAAAACAGCCTGAAAATACATTGCGTATTTCTTCCGAAATGTGCTGCTGTCCTCTCTACCGTTAATTCCCGAAAAGGGGTCTTTCCTTCATTCAGCAAGTGCATATCGCATCAGTTGAAAGGAAATGGCGTTTAAATGTGTAGAAGACATTCGTTTCCTAATCTCATTTAGATGGAGAAAACAAGAAATTCATAAGAAGTCGATAAGCTCCCAGAAAATAAGCCGGATCTCTACTGAAAGTGCTTATCTGAATGGTTTGCTTTCAGGTAAAAATCATCGCCGCGTTTCAATGAATTGCTTTAATCCAATTTGGAAATGAGAATATATTTCAATGGCGTAATTTCATTTGTAACAAAGCGAAGCTTGTTCTCGACGGAGCCCGAGTTTTTATAATCTTGTTATCGGAGATGGCGGATGAGGTGGAAATTAAATAATAAACTAAAGTCCTAAATTTTAGCTTCAAAGATAAAGAACTATACGTCCCAAACATTTTTGTCGCTTTAAGAGTGAAGAATTTCATTTATACAAAAAAGCTAGCAAGTGCACATATTATGACCTAATATGTTTTACAATTAAATGGAGATCTTATTCATTGATACTAGATAATTTTTCATTGATTTCCTTATTTCAGTATCTGATTTCCAGACATTTATTAACTTATTTACATACATATATTCTTGATCCGTGTTTCCAACTTTCTTCTGAAATATTGCCTTTTGTGCATCTTGCATTTCATGTTCAATCAGGTTTTTCCGTTAAACAATTGAGGAAAAGACATATTTCGTAAGCTATTCAATCATCCCTTCAGCTCAAGATTCTTTATATGTTACAAAACCCATCATCCAGTGACGGCAAATTGAAATGAGAAAAGAGTGGTGAGCATTATTTATGTCGCTGCCTTTCCGGGTTTATGCACAACGTGGCAGAACATGATAGCAAACAAGAAAACTGATTTTAACAGGCTTCTTTATTTTCACATACTTCTTTGTATACGAAAAGGAAACTCAAATATAATGTCATTGCATTTGATAGTGGTCATGAGAAAGTTATTTTTGTAATTGCCAAGATCAATGTATTAGTCAAAGGTGTATTTATAAAATCACAGAATTTTATTTGATTGAAAATGTGATTAGTTTGATACTTATATAATCTGTAATTGTTAAAATTCCTTATTTCAATGATTCTTTTCTTTTTTTATACTTTCTATACCCCCAAGTGTTAATTTTTTAAAGATTTTTTTAGTTATCTAATAGGTTTCAAGGTTCCTCATCTTTAAAGAAATTAAATGGATTATTCCAATTTTTAAAAAACTCCTCTATGTTTTTGAAACTTTACGTATTAACATGATAGTATCGGAAATTTTTCAAAGTTATAATAAATGCCTTTACAAAGGCGAAGACAAATTTTAAACACTTTGAACTTTTATTACTATCATTTAATACTTCATCAATACCTGAAAATGTATATTTTGAAATAGGCAAACTGATCAATAAGATAGATGCATTTTCATTAAAACTATTTAATTCTTGAACTGCACTTCCGTAAATAGATCCTACCGTTTAGTTTTTTCTAGTCCAAAAGTTACAAATTTTAGGTTTCAAAAATCACACTTTATATAAAAACTATGAATGTTTAGAACGCAAAAAGATATCAACAGAAATTAAATGATAAATTTTTTACTAATGTACAGAGGTTTTCCCTCTATATTTATCATTATTTGTTATCCGCTTCTCAAAGGAGCCTGACAGATTGAATTCGAAATCAGAAAAGAGCATATAAATATTAAAAAACCTAATACGATAAAATGAATTTCACGAATGACACACACATCCTTTACTGAATAATTCATTCAGTTAAAACTCACCGTTTGCGAAGGAAGGAAAAAAAACTGAAAGATTTGAAGAGTTGATCCATTTAGACTTCTTTTGCATACTTTTTTCCAAATCGAAACCATACTGCCATCACTGCTCTCCATATATTTTAAGCATAGAACTTTAAAGGAATGCATTTAAGTTTTCGAAATGCCTTTTTCGGAGAATGCTTATATACTTTCAATGAGAAAAATAATGAAATATTTATGCCAGTTATTTATTTTATATTTCATTTGAACTGGTTTCTCGAAATTTAACATAAATATTTTATAAACATAACGCAGTGTCATGCGTTCTCAGAAAGTAGATGCTTTTAATTGAAGTTATTAATATTTTCGCATATCTTTTGAAAGTTAAATAATCTTATGCATAGGTAAATACAGCCCTATAATTACCTGAAAGACAAGCGTTTATCGTTTTGTTATCGTTTATATTTTTCCCTTCGTAAAATAAGTTTATACTCTATAATTCAAAACCTTACTTAACAAAGTAGATAAATATAAAATTCAACATTTATTGATAAGCTTGTAAATATTTTTGCTTATGTATAGCAATATAAATTTATTTAATTTGTCTAAGAAAAGATATTTTTAAAAATGTGAAATTATAATTTGTTTCCTAAACACAAAAATACGCACACGCTTACTAAACATCGCTTAGTTCTCAGACACCTACATTTGTTCTCGGAAGTATAATTTTAGTTTATTAATCATTTTTCTTTCTAGCATATAGCATCTAAATATTTTGTTGAAATCTGTCAAATTAGCTGAACCGTTTAACGTTGCATCAAACTATCCTTTCTGATTCAATAAAATGAATGTCAGAAACTTTGAGAATTAAATGGTGTTTTTCTGCAATCAATGTTTATAATTAGGTTAGTTTTTACATACATAAATAATTATGTATGTCATATAGGTCCAATAGCATATCAGATTCAAATATTTATGCTAATCAAATATGCAAAGTTTCAGTTCACAGGGGGCCGGATAAAATTGTGAATCTATTTTAGAAAATGCAATATAAATCATGCACGAATTTAAATTCAATGAATATTTCTAGAAATTTGTTAGTATTGTTGTTCTGTCTTCTATAATATTTCGACAAAGGATTTCCCAATATTTAGTAATAAAGAAATCATCTAGGTACTTTGTCCTATCTCTTATAACTTTTAATTAGTTATCTCTTAGATACTCAAACTTAGAAACTAAATCCTTATTTAGATACTTTGATTGAGACATTTTGGTAAACTTTTACTCTACGGTGCCCCTTGCTTCCCGCCAATTTTTCTTGGCGAAATTTCATTTGCTGTCGCCAAACATTGTTTTGGATGCGCAGTGCGCTTTCAATTGCTCTAATGCGCTTGCTTCATTTGAAAAGGAGATATTGAGCACGCAATGCCTTCGGCATTTCAAACGTGTACCGCGCAATTTTTTAACTTACAAAAACATCAGCGGCTTCGCTTTTTGCAAAGCGGGACACCAGTAGCTTCGCTTATTCATTGAGAAGCGGAAACACAGAATAACACACACAGTTCTGAACCTAAAGTGAATGAAAATGTTCAAAAACGAGAAAAGTGTAGTTAAAACTTCACATACCTATTTTAATTCCACAATTGCTGTTTATACTTAGGACACTCAATCCCTGATCCACACATCTTGAAAGGGAACCAATGCCATAATCAACAATAGCTGTACGAAGCGCACGTAACGAAATGACAAAATCAGACAAAAATCAAACCGTCAAAACAAATTCGATTGAATCGAACAATCACATGAAACAGATGAACGTAACAAACCAATTAAAACGAATTGTAATATCGCGCCATGCGCAAAACACCGATGAAAAGATCAATTTCCGCGCATGCGCACATCTCACTCGTTAAAATCATCATTGCGCAACCAAACGTTCTCTCCTCTCCATTCTTGGCGGTAATGAATTGGCGATCCTAAGAGGTTAGGTTAGATTAACGTCCCGTTTTGAAGCAACACGAGGGCTATTTAGGGACGGACCTCGTAATTTGTAACCGCGGTCAGATGACGAGGACGACACCCGAGCTGGCACCCCCTCTCCAAACTTCCACGCCACACCAGCGGGAGGACGTTTGGCCACTACGTATGATTTAGCGTGCAACAGACCCCATACATGGCGGATCTTCAGTGGAATCGGGTTTCGAACCTGCGACCCTGCGGTCCCGAGGTTGAGACCTTGCCACTAGGCCACCGTAAGATCCTAAGAGGAACGAAGTAAATGGGCACCGTAGAGTAAAATTTAACCGACATTTTATATTAATATAATATTGAAATAGTACACTCAAATCAGTCAACATATCAATAAGGAACACTGATGAAGAAGATGCAAATCACCACCCAAAAAATCAGTCCATATAAATGAAGTTCAGAAAAAGGCAGTAAAAGTGTAACAGCGTAAGCCTGCCAAAAACGTTTCCTTGCTTGCAAAAACTTATCAAAAGTAAGTACACAGTCCAGTCACATTAATGTGACCACCACCTACTTTCGACGTCAACGTGAAATAACCAGGCAGGTGGCAGCACAGTGCAGTGCAGAGTATATAAAGGATGTCCTAGGGCATCGGAAAGCATTTCAATCGTTGGCGTAATGCAGAAACTTAGCGATTTATCCGACGTCCAAGAGGGCATGATTATTGGCTTTCGGGCCAAGTGTGGAAGCATTTCGGAAACAGCTAATTTTGTGAACTGTTCGCGTGCCGCCGTGGTAAAAGTATACCGTGCATGGCAATATGGTACTATCCAAAATCAGCGGCGTGTCACATGTGGTGCACCACGGGCTATAGATGACAGAGGCGAACGAAGGCTACGGAGATTCATTCGGGCGAATAGACGTGCAACTGTTGAGCAACTGACCGCCCAGATGAACCAAAAGGCTACCAAGAGTGTATCCTCAACAACGGTTCAGCGAACGTTGCTGCGCATGGGCCTCCGCCCTACATGCGAATTATTTTTCCTCAGAATGATGGCATCTACCAGCAGGACAATGCGAGGTGTCATACAGCTCGCAGTGTATGTGCGTGGTTCGATGAGCACCAGGATGAGTTTACAGTACTCCTCTGGCCAGCAAACTCACCGGATTTAAACCCAATCGAGAATCTGTGGGACCACCTCGATCGGGTTGTTCGGGACATGGATCCTCAACCGCGTAATCTAGCGCAGCTGGCCACGGCACTGGAGTCGGCATGGCTCAACATCCCAGTGAACACCTTCAGAAACCTAATTGGCTCTCTTCCTGCACGTCTCGCAGCGGTCCTCTCTGCCAAAGGTGGTTATTCTGGCTTTTGACAGGTGGTCACATTAATGTGACTGGACTGTGTATAAGTAACTATATACTTAAGTAACAAGTTTTTTTGCTGGCTGCCCGCGTCGACTCTTTCTCTTAGAGGGTATAGAGCGTTTTCACGGCCGACGGGGAAGATTTCATCCGGCGGTGTTCAGGAGGTCTTCAAAGTCCCCCAGCCCTGCCAGACAGCATACATTGAGATCAACAAGCACAGTCAGGTTGGAAATTATCAGTGCATGATACAAGTCGCCGAGTCAGATAATTTGTTTCACGCACATGACAACGAGCAGGACAAGAGAGTTGCATGTAATTCTTCCATCACCTTCGAACAATTGTAACGCTAACTTGAGGAGGCTTTCTTGTATTTTTTCCCACAGTACCTTCTCTCACTCTTGTGCTAGTAAAAAATTCTGGCAACTCAATATCACAACAAGCAGTCATTGTAAATCAGATTCAGAAAAAAAACACTGTAAAATCCAACACACAGAACAGAACGCCGTCCCTTACCCCTGTACCCGTGACCAGACCGGTCACTGAACGGTTTGATGGGCAAGAAACGGGAATTTTATTTAAGAAAAAGAAAAACAAAGTAAACCGGAAAAGATCTCTGTTTTCGCTAATGAATTTGATAATCCCACGAATTCTCTGCCTGGAGACGAGGTTATTGGCGACCCTCTTCAGCCATTCTTGTTCGAAGTTTGGCGCTGGCTTCCTCATATGGCAAGACACTGTATAGATACACTCCGTGGCATAGTGAAGTGCCGTGCCAATTCCACCACACACACTGCGTAAGACTTGCAAAAACTTATTAAGTCCAAAAATTTTTTAAGGGGACATACGACTGTTAACCCCTTCAGACCTGGTGTCCGGTATACCGGACATCAACTTTGAACTGCTCCTATTAATTCAATAATTGACAAAACTACATGCTATTTTTTTTATTTGATTCTCGATTTTCTTATGAATATGATCGTTGCAAGAATTTTTCTTTTCGGGCATGGAATCATTTCATTTTTTTAATTTTTTGAAAAAAAATTGAGAAAATCATCGTTCTTCCTAAAATGGAGCTCGATGGTGAATTTTGTTTTTCAAATAATTTCTTGTTTTTAATTCTTTTTTCACCATTTAAAAGGCCTCTACAATATTTTATTACCCTTTGACAACCATTTTAAAGTGAAATTTGTGTGATTTTTTGTCTTTTTTTATTTGAAATATCCGGTTTTGTGCGGATGCCGGACATGGGATAACTTCTTTAATTTTTCATCTAGAGGCATGAAATTTCATTTATGCTTTAATTTTTGCAGTAGTACACAGTACTCCAAAGGAAAAAATTCTAACTCAATTATTTCTTAATTCCGACTGAAGGGGTGAAACCTCGAAAAATGCTGGAAAACAGTCAAATTCGGTACATTATATCTCTGAAACAATGCAATTCACAAACTCACTTTTTTATAGAAAAAGATCTGTTCTTTTTGTTATAGTACGTACATTTTCAAACCTTCATATTGGTATGTATTTATTGGAGAGAGTAATAAATATGAGTATAGTTTTTGGAGAAAAAATGAGATAATCACCTTCCGCACATGATTACAGATAAAATATTGGTCTAAACACAATATTTTGGGTATCTAAGTAATCTAAACAGTCTGTTTAAGAAACTAAACCTCAATTTATTAATATTTAAATTTAATTTCTATTTTATATACCAATTTAAAATAAAAATGCTACAAATAGTTAAAATTTCAACTTTTCTAACCCTTCCCAAAAACCTTCTTTTTGGAAATATGTACAAAAATGTGGTTCAATTTGTAGAACATAGCAAAATACATATTCTGTAAAAGTTGTATGTAAAAATATTCAATAGTTAGTGAGATAGCGTGCGCCCAATATAAAAAAAAACACATTTTGAGATATAGTACTTTACAGATATGGCCATATTCAATGTTTACGTTGAAGAGCTGATACATTTTCCTTCATAACTTTCATAATTATAGGATTTTTTTTAACGTGGATTGTTTTAAATTGTTCAGAAAAGACAGGGAAAAAATATATGTTCTTTTCATAAAATCGGAAATTTTCGAGGTTTGACAGTCGCATGTCGCCTTAAATTACTTAAAGTTCTTTCTTGTTCTTCATCTTCCGAAGGAGAAGAGCCAAAATGAAACAATGTCTGAAATCCGGTTACAAAGAAGAGAAGACAGCTTCGAATTTCTCAAAAGTTATGTCCAGTCTTAAGAATGCCATAACTGATCACCAACGTATCACTAGAATCGGAGGATAATCAGTTAAACTTTGCGGCTGAAATGGAAAGGGTCCAAAATCCACAATAATGAAAGGATTCAGAACAGAATAGACGTGGTTTCCTTTCCGAGTGGTCAAGATTCGAACCAGACGGATTGAGTTGGACAAAAATGATACCAGGTATGACCTGTTAAAATTCTTCAGGCGCATGCGGCAAAAGGCATGCGGAGTAGTCCACAGCAACAATGGCTGCCAAGGCTTTCTTCCACTTGAATAGTAAGCCTCTTCGAAACATTCAAAGACTCATATCTTTCGAAATAATCTCTCAGTTTCAAAAATGCTAACTAATTTTAAGAGACTTGTTCATTATTGAATTTTAAGAGACTTGGGCTGTAAATGAATTATCTTCTTAAAATTGTGCCTCAGACATTTCATTGGATTAATATGGAATTAATTGCAGCCGAAACAGCACGACCTCCAGCCCAAAAGTGTCGTCGTTGGCTTCGAGATTGATCTTTTTAATCTAGAGAAGGATTCGATAAACTATTAAAACAAAAGAGACAATCTTGCCCTGATTACAATTGTAAAATAAATCGAGACATATATATATATAAGTAATAATATTAATTATATCTTTATAAAGATAGTAAAACATGCAATAATTTGTCCAGATTGGTTTTAAGTAACTAGATTGCTTTTCCAGATAATTTTTCTGTGAGAAAATTCTATCTGTTCACATTAGTGCACACGCCGTACTACTGCGAACAGAAACTGAGCTATGCCATCAGACGCTAGGCAGTGCAATTAAAAAAGAAATGATTGCATAGCGAGATAAATTCTACTTTAAAAATTGATAGCTTTGTTGAAATGTAGTGGACGAACTTTGTCTGCAGAAACAGTTGAGATATCCATGAAACAAATCGAATTGTCACTGTGTGATTGTAATGCTTTAACCCTTTATCTACTGCATTATGAACTACTGAAAATTTCTTCATAAATATATTTTTTAGCTGCCATACTGATAATTAAAGAATATACAAGAAAAAATATCCCCGGTGCGAAATTTAATTTATTAGAACTAATTAATTAAAGTGGTACTTAAAAGTACCGTCAGTACACTATGTATAAATTTCCTCATAATAGAAAAAAATTACGGATGATATTTCTAATGAAATTTAACCTCTTAAAAATGCTAAATAACCAAAAAATACTCATAAGAAAACAAAGAAATTATCAAATTGACATAATTTTATTTTATACATAATAAAGGTGGAAATTCACATTTGATGATAATCGTAAAAACAATTTTTTTTCATTTATGCACAAAAATATATTACAAGTTGAGCATTTTGAATGTGGTTTTGATTGAATATTTTTGAGTGCACAGAATTCACAACGTCCTCGATTCGACACGAATGTTGGCCAATGGCATCCTCTATTTTCTAAGCGAACATCATTAGAAAGAGACAAATTTCCTTTTCTTCTCTTTTTTGCAAAAAAAGTTTGTTCATCTCCATTAGATTTAGGTCTCCCTTTTCGTTTCGGTTGTGGTTTTGATTTTGTTAGTAATCCTTTGGTAATGCAGCGCTTATATTCGAGGGACGACATTTTCTCATGACGCGCTTCCACATATGCAATAAATGAATTTACATATGCCATTTCTAGCACAGCAAAAAAAAAAAAGCCCGTGCCACCATTTTTTCGATTTCCTGTCCCTATCATAAATAGCACGTAACATGTCGGCTTTATCAATTCCCCCCCATGTGTCCATTGTAGTCTTTTACAACAATGGGTGCGGTAACGTTAATTTTGGTACCATCTTTGAGTCTCCTTTGGACTTTGCAAGTGTCGTTTCCATGATAATTCGAAAGAAAGTGTTCGGATCGATTGTCCTTCCATTTGAAGAAGGATATTCCTTGATCAGATATTTGATAATCTAAGTCCCCTCGTTTCATTTTTTTATCATCAATAAGTTTGGGTAACCCAAGTCTATCAGGACGAATGGTGCTGACTGCATATATATTTTTCGTTTTCAAATACTCAAATAGTGGCACGGAAGAAAAAAATGTCCATGATCATGTACTGGCTACGTGTACTGGCGGTACTTATAAGTACCACCGAAGAATTCGACCGTTAATCACATTACATAATCTGTTATCTCATAATGATTGGGCAAATAATATTCTAAGACAATAAAGAATGAATAAAAAAAATACAACACTTACCTTTGGTTTGATATTATATATTTATAGCAAAGAAAAGATAAGAGCGGCAATCCGCACAAAATGGCAGCAAAAGAACACAATGTTCGTTCGAAAATAGCTTTCTTCCTCACAAAATTCATCAGCCTAGAACAACTACTGCCATTTTTCACGAAAAAGTAGAGTTAAAAGACTGTTTCTAAAACGTACCATCAGAATATAAGTAATGGTTGTTGTGCTATAAAGTTTTAAAATGATTGGTACTTTTAAGTACCGTCAGTAGATAAAGGGTTAAAGATTTTATAAATAAGATTATGATTTTGTTTTCTTTGCAATTTTACTTCAAGTCACATATACGCATGCAGTGAATAGCAGTTTGCAGAACCCTAATTTCCCACACATCTCCAGTTACTGTCTGCCCGCCACGAGAACTCTGTTCGCCAAGTTGTCTAGTTGACGTCGGTCGCAATAGCAACTCGTTATGGTAGGGAAGATCCATTTCGAATAGGAGGAATACGATGGAGGACGAGGTTTTATATTATTTCTGGTGTCAGTTTTCAGCTGTAAAAAGAGTAAATAATTCGAGAACTTCCATCTACTCGAAATGGATTCCTCCTATGGTAACCTGTTTCCATAGCAAACGCCGTTACCTAGACAACTTGGCGAACAGAGTTCTCGTGGAGGACAGGCAATTATCTTCCTTAAGTCGCAATCAGATTCATGTTTAAATGGTTGCAATGTATCTCGTGGAATTAAATCTTCTCTATGATACGCTCATCCGGTTTCGATAAGTTTTCCTTTATAACTACAGTAATTAGGCCTAATGAGAATCTAAATGAGCACAATGCAAGAAAAATTGAGATTGCAATGCAGTAAAAACAGCTAAAAGATGCAGATTATATGAGTATGCATTCAATATTGCAAATATCGGAGTGTTAAACACTAAGAGACGTCTACTAAAATCTCCCTAACACATTCCAAGGGGATAGCCTCACATATTGACCCGTATGCATATTTACAAACCCTACCCTGATAGAACTGAGACAGGAAATCAGACAATATGATTGGCTCGCTTCGCCGAGAGCCGATGACGTCGTTCTTTGCTCTCGTACGGAAATTATAATAAAACAAGCGATTGAATGTGGACTTTGAATTAGTTTAGGTTTCCGTTTCTTGGACTTCGCGAATTTTGTTCTACGATACGCACCTACATAGCAATTTTATTTATTCTAGCGATTATCCTTTTTTTCGTTTTATTATTATTGGTATTAATAATAATAATTAATAATTTTACTGTTATTTGGCATTAATTATAGTTAGATTAGTTGACTTTGAAACATCAAATGAACTATTTTCACTGGAATGACACGTCAAAAAAACCCAACAACATTTATCTAACCTGTTAGTTAATACTCTTCAAACAAAGTTGTTATCATTAGACTTTTCATTAGTATAATTTCTTACAGTGTAGGATGTTTTATTTTTTATGATATTTCAAAAAATAATTTCATTTTTAAACATATTAAAACCCAGGGAAGAATGTTTTCTGTGCTCAACTGTGGAAAAACGGAGAAAAGTAGGACGACTCTTGTTTTGTTATGACTACGTGCGAGAGCTGAAAACGACGTCACTGCCTCTCGTAGCCAATGGTATTGGCTGATTTCCTGCCTCAGTTCTATCAGGGTAGGGTTTGTAAATATGCGACCCGTATGAGAACAAAAGTGTAATATATTATTTAAAGGAATGTTCTATGGTCTCAAACGAGCGGCAAGGCTTAGTGTCTGGACAATTACTCCCAAAGGTCAAGTACAAGTAATCTGTAGCAGGGAGGGAACTGTGACTCACAAGAGACATGACGTCAAGAAGATTGAAACATTCAAGTGGACTTTTGAAGTATAGTACTGAATTCCGTTTTGTGAAGTGATTATATTCATTTGAATATTTTTTTCTGCCGTTGACTAGCATTTCTGAACAATTTAAATTTTTATTTATTCACAACCCGCCCGGCCAGCCTACCCAAGAGGATGTAAGGCCTTCCACATCCCGGAGGGGAAACATAAAACAAAAGAAATAAATGAACTACATTAAAAAAAGAATTTACGAAGAACCCCAAGGGGTGAGCAGAACAATTTAAAAATCATCGTTTACAGCAATAACTCCAAGAAAAGAATAAAGACCAAAAGCACAAAAAATTAAGAGCAAAAACTCAAAAAGCTAACCATTAAAAACACAAAACACATGCAAAAAATTAAGATAACCAAAATAAAATCAATAGCATTTAAATCCAAGCAGTTACAAACAAAAATCGAGAGACAATAAGCATTACAAAAACATAGAAGCACAAAAGAGATCTAATAAAAACTTTACAATAGACAAGATAACAATTTAAAAGAAAACAAAACAATTCCTAAAACCGTCGAAGACTCAGGACCAGTTTACCGAGTATTAGAATGACACGAAGTTGTAGAAAATAATAATAATGAAAATTTCTTGAAACCGGAATACTTCAATCAAGTCCAAAGACTCTGTACGGATTAAGCCTATTGCACATGTCCTCACAGAATCTGAAGATATTTTCAAGAAGAAAAATGCACTCCCTATTTTTCAATTTAAATTAAGAAAACATGATTTAATAAATTTTGTTAATTTGAAAAGGCGTAGTTTAACTATTAGATAGTAAGGCTTTTTAATATGCTGGCCATTGTATTGTTAAAAAAATTTGTTGATCCCTGGACACCTTTTTTATTATGATTTGCTAAAATTTACACAAAATAATCATATATTATGTTTTTTCGCCTAATTTATAAAGCGAAGTAATAAGTTTATAAATGCGAATCACGAATGCACCGCTTGGCCTCAGCAGATTTTCCTGTGCAGAAAACTCGCACTGACATATACAAGTTTATAAATTTATTACACTTTTACAAACTGTCATAATCATTCATTGTTTTGTACATTGGAGAAAAT
>BGPR01012537.1:30796-44585 GCA_013235015.1 Araneus ventricosus | reverse complement strand
GTTAAGAATGGGGTAAAAATTTCTAAAATCAGACTTAATTTGATCGGAAGTATCTTCATCATATTCAATATGAAGAAATAAATTTCCTATTTTAAAATCTCTACAAAAATTTATCTTTAAATTTAAAGTATTTTGTGTTTTATAATTACAATGTATTTAATATAATTATAATATTATAGAAGGTTTGTAGCCATCTAAACCGGATCTTTTAACTTGCCTAGCAATAATCTCATATTTGAGTTAGCTAGAGTGTGTAAGAAATAAAAAGCGAAAAAATAGAACTGCATGAATACACTGACATACTAATCTCTCATTTATTAATAGTAATTTGTTGACAATTACTTTCATTTTGTTAGAGTAAAAAATATGCAAAGTCCACAACAGAAAATACACTTACCAAATACTAAAATAATAAAAAATGATGAATTGATGAGATGCAAAAGGAAAAATATTAGAAATATAAAATACTATAAATAATTAATTCAAATGTATTTGCAAAAGAAAGTACTTTTAACAAAAATCCTAAAGTATTCTAATATTATGAGTTCAAATTAAATGAAAAGAAAAATAAACAACTCTATACGTCATAATTCAACAAAATAAATTAATTCAATAACTTTTCCTATATGATGTCGGTTGGCATAAAAAAAAAAAAGGAAAAGCTTTAAACTCCATAAAAAAATCCAACTGAAAGGGAAGAAAACAAATTAATTCTGGTTTTCATTTAAATTGGCCATTATTCCGGTAGAATGGAATCAGGAAGAAAAAAGCTGTCCGAAGGTTTTAGTTTCGGTCCTCAGAACATCGGCATTACATTGTCCACATTCCTTTCTGCGTTCGCGTTTGTTGGCAAAATATAGAGATAAGCATTATATACCTGTAAATAATACTGATATATAATAGCAAAACATAATCTGATGTATATATTAGATATTTCAAACACTGATTCCTAATGGTTAAGTTCAATTAAAAAAACTTTTATATTAAATATATTTCTCAGTCCATGCACTTTCTACTTTTTTGAAACAAATTTTTATTTAAAGGGAAGACATATGTGTAGCGTAAAACATTTTAACACAAAAGATGGTTTAAACTAACCTGCGATAATTTAGCTCTCTTCTAATTAAGTCTCTGCTTGGCTATCCTTTAGCCTGAAATGATTACCCAAAATTTACATTACAATTTGATTAGACTAAGTTTTCCCCGATTTTTTGCTGGTTTGATTTTATTAAATTCTACATGTACAAAAAATGCAATTAAAAAAATAAATAAAGTTTAGTAGCTATTTACTGTCTCATTCATCTTGATGAGGGAATCATAATCAAGTCTAACATGCTGTGATCCAGATGATCCAATGGTCCATGGAGTGCAACTCAGTATATTGACGCCCTTCACTCAAAACTGAGAAATCAAAAGATTTTATGATATTTAAAACAAAATATTTCAATACTGAAAAGCAATATCTACTATAAGATGTCCTTAGCACTAAACAAATAACAGATGAATAATAGATAGCCGATGACCTTAATATTATAAAGTTTAAAATAAATGCTTTAGATCTCTCAAATGAGGTTGAAATATATATCAAAACTAAAAAATAATCCATAGATTACAAAATAAATAAATATTTATTTAAGCGAAATGCGAACAGCGTATTTTCAGAACACCTGTATATCCGAATCAAAATGCTTACAACTGTGAGGTCATAATCTTAATGTTAGCGTTACCAATAGGAACAAACAAAATAAACTTTAAAATAAATAAGAACATTACAATACTAACTGCAGAATGATTGAAATAAATATATGGTGGACTGAATAAATTGGCACATACTTATATGTAATAATTTTTTTTGTTACATAAATCTTAAGTACTAAGTTAAGATATACACAGATATATGACCTTCGCTTGCGAGCTTTTTCAGATTTTCTTTTTCACCACCAATTAAATATCCATAGGTGATCCGCATTAATGACTACCAATAAAAAAAAAAGAAAATTTTAAATTAGAAACAAACAAACTAATTGTAAAACTGAAGGCTAAACTGGCAGGATAAAAAAAATATTGTTATATTTTACATATAAAACCAAATTATTCTGAAAATTTTAAATTTATCATATCATTACAATAATACAGGGTGTGGATTGCATCAAATCATTTGAAAGATGGCACATTGGAAAAAACTACTTTACCTTGGTCAGTTTAGAGAAGATTTCAAAACACTGCAGTGCTAACTAAATAAATAGAAAATTTTTTAGTAACATATAATTTAAAAGAATATATACTTCAGTAATTGAATAAAAATGTTATCCAGGGCAAACATGTAATTTTACAACACATTACCTCCACCGGGGTTGGAACAATGATTAGGCATAAGACACCATCACATCACAGCTTGATTTTTTAGGCTGCATATCTTGAAACTTTTTTGTACTATGGAACAATATGCTAAAGTCTTGCTTACAAAATGTCATTCATAAAGAAAATTAAGACAAAAAAATTTTCATAGTTTTAAAGGACAATTATGCAATGGAAAACAGATAAAACATCAATATAAATTTAGAATAGGGCAATGAATTTACAAATTCTTTCTACTTGACAATACAAATTTCAGTGGAATGTAATATTCTTTAATTAATCTAATAGTCAACGCATTATTATTTTCCCAGTAGTTTTTTCCATCGCTATTCAAAACTAAAAAACTAATTATATATATTGTTACATCTTATTATAATTCAAAAACACTTCTAGCACCTGCAAGGGTAACAAATTTTGAGTGGATTTTTTGATGATCCACATAGCATGGATTTTCAACCTATAATTGAAATGTACCACTAATGGTACATTACATTTTAGTGGTACAATTTTTTACACAAAAGATTTAAAGGAATGTAAAAAATGGCACCACTTTTTAACATCTCTATATATCAAAAATACTAGTACGTGGCACAGAAGAGTTAACTTCTCTTTTTGCTGATGGCAATGTGACATCCTTCACTCAGTGAGCCAGCAGCAGATGGGTCTCTGGCCCACTTTAAGATGGGGAGGAAAGAGTAATGGAGCAGGTGTAACCTCCTTCCCTCAACAAACAAGAGAACCATCCTCTGCCCCACTTTAAGGCGGAAGAAGAAGTGTGGGAGGCAGAGTGACAACATCTTCCTCAAGCAAACCAAGCAGACGATCCCCCCCTGCCCCACTTTAAGATGGAGGAAGAAAATGGAAAGCAGAGTGACAACATCTTCCCTCAGCAAACCAGAGGGAGTAGAAAATCCCTATTGTTAAAGCGGAGAAAGAAAGAAGTGTGGATAGCAGGTAGGCAACATCTTCCCTCAGCAAGCACGAATCCAGCACTTTACTTTAAGATGGAAGGAAAGAAGGAAGTGTGGATAACAGAGTAACAACATCTTCCCTCAGCAAACCCAGAAGGAAAGATCCCCTGCCCCTTTAAGACTGGGGAAGAAAGAAGTGTGGATGGCAGGTGGGCAACATCTTCCCTCATAAACCAGAGTGAAAGATCCCCTGCCCCACTTTGAACCCAGGAAAAGAAGTGTGGATAACAGGTGACAACATCTTCCCTCAACCAAACCAAAACAGGCGATCCATGCCCCACTTTAAGATGGGAAAGGAAGGAGATGTGGATAGCAGGTGACATCTTCCTCAGCAAACCAGAAGGGAAAGATCCCTGCCCCACTTTAAGACGAGGAAAAGAAAATGTGGATAGCAGGTGACAACATCTTCCCTCAGCAAACGATCCCATGCCCCACTTTAAGATGGAAAGGAAGGAGGTGTGGATAGCAGAGTAACAACATCTTCCCTCAGCAAACCAGAAGGAAGAAGATCCTACCCACTTTAAGACTGGGAAAGAAAGTGGATAGCAGAGTGACAACAGCTTCCCCTCAACAAGCAGAAGTGAAAAGATCCCCTGCCCACTTGCAAGACGGGAAAGAGAAAGTGTGGATAGCAGGTGACAACATCTTCCCTCAGCAAACCAGAAGAGCAAACGATCCCATGCCCCTTTAAGATGGGGAGAGGAAGGGAAGTGTGGATAGCAAGAGTGACATCTTCCTCAACAAACCAGAAGGAAAGATCCTACCCCACTTTAAGACGAGGGAAAAGAAAGAAAGAGACAGATGTAGGTGACAACATCTTCCCTCAGCAAACGATCCCATGCCCCACTTTAAGATGGGAAAGGAAAGGAAGTGTGGATAGCAGGTAACAACATCTTCCCTCAGCAAACCAGAAGGGAAAGATCCCCTGCCCACTTTAAGACTGGGAAGAAAGAATTGGATAGCAAGTGGCAGCATCTGCCCTCAGCAAACCAAGTGAAAGATCCCCTGCCCCACTTTAAGACGTGGGAAAGAAAAGAAGTGTGGATAGCAGAGTGACAACATCTTCCCTCAGCAAACCAGAAGGAAAGATCCCCTGCCCCACTTTAAGACTGGGGAAAGAAAAGAAGTGTGGACGTAGCAGAGTGACAACATCTTCCCTCAACAAACCAGAAGTGAAAAGAAAGATCCCTACTTACTTTAAGACAGGGAAAAGAAAAGTGGAGAGCAGGTGACGTATCTTCCCCTCAGCAAAATGAAACGAACGATCCCCTGCTTACTTTAAGATGGAGGAAAGAAAGAAATGTGGAAAACAGGTGACAACATCTTCCCTCAGCAAGAGCAGTCCATGCCCCACTTTAAGATGGGAAAGGAAGGGAGATGTGGATATGGAAGTAAGCATCTTCCCTCAAAATAAGGAAACCAGAAGGAAAATCCCCTCTTACTTTAAGACTGGGGAAAGAAAGAAGTGGATAGCAGAGTGACAACATCTTCCCTCAACAAACCAAGTGAAGATCCTACTTACTTTAAAAGACAGGAAAGAAAGAGTGTGGATAGCAGGTGACAACATCTTCCCTCCAGCAAACCAAACAAACGATCCCATGCCCCACTTTAGATGGGAAAGGAAAGGAGATTAATGGATAACAGGTGACACATCTTTACTCAACAAACCAGAAGGAAGATCCCTGCCCCACTTTAAGACGAGGGAAAAGAAGAAGTGTAGTGTAGAGTGATAACATCTGCTAACAAACCAAGAGTGAAAGATCCCCTGCCCCGCACTTTAAGGCAGGGAAGAAAGAAGTGTGTGGATAGCAGGTGACAACATCTTCCCTCAACAAAACCAGAGTGAAAGATCCCCTGCCCTACTTTAAGACGGGGAAAAGAAAGGGTATGAGATGTGGAGTGACATCTGCCCTCAACAGAACCAAGAGGTGAAAGATCCCTACCCCACTTTAAGGCGTGGGAAAAGAGAAAGAAGTGTGGATAGCAGAGTGACAACCTCTTCCCTCAGCAAACCAGAAGCGAGCGATCCCATGCCCCACTTTAAGATGGGAAGGGAAAGGAAGTGTGGATAGCAGAGTGACAACATCTTTCCCTCAGCAAAACTAAAGTGAAAGATCCCCTGCCCCACTTTAAGGCAGGGGCAAGAAAGAAGATACAGAGGCAGAGTGGGGTGACGTAGAGAGAGGTGGATGCTGTGGCGAGATGAGGAAGAGATACAATTTGAAATTGCTATTGAAAATTACAATAAATATATATAAATATTAATAATATATATATATATATATATATATAATGTGAATCTGGCTTTAAAAGTGAAAGGCAGTCCATTTTCATCAAGGAAGAGACAATTTTGTTTAAGTCTTCTTTTATTTAGGCATCAGACGTTGTGTCGCAGGTAAACACCGGATTTTTAAGTAGCTCCATGACCAGACTTTAGAAGTTTCATGACGGTATGTTACTGTTGAAAACTTACATCTCAGTGATGAAAAAGGGCAAGAAAGAATCATGAAACGTAGAACTACTCAGAGAAATCCCATGAAACTTCATTTGAAAGGAAAGTTGTAATGCGTTAATTATGATGAAAGTGAAGTATTTAAAATGGTGTCATTAGATTATTTAAGAAAGTTAAAAAGTGAATTATCACAAATTTCCCCCCTCATGAAATTAAAGATGCGACAGCAGGGGCCCTTTCTCAACAAAACCTCTGAGAGATTTGGACAAAGTTACACTGAAAACTATTATTAAAATTTTGATAAAGTGTTTAATTGCTGGTCATGGGCTTGACTTTAAAATATCAACAACAAAGGCACAATAAGATTTACACATTTTCAAGGAACACTTCCAATTGTTACAAGTAAAAAATATAAAATGCAAGGATATTTACAAAACATAGAAAACCATTCATTTAAATATAAAAAAGTATTTCAATATGTACACAGAATTTTAAATTAAATATGGTTCCTGAATTGCCTGCAATAAATTTTAGCTGGTTGACTGAAAAAAAGTTCCTATTCACATGAGTAAAGAAAAGTTCTTCAAATCAAGTTCTAACAATAGTAATTGAACTATTGGATTTATTTGTATGAAAAAATAATTTAATGTAAATATTCAATTGTATATTCAACTAAAATGGCATGAAAAACATTGATAAATAAAAATACAAATGTTTCAAATAGAAAAATAAGAATATACTAATGTTTGATGCAATGACATTTCATTGAGTTTAACATCAGTGACAAGAAAGTATGTTTTGTTAATCTTGATGATGTTGCCTAAGCAACTGGGAGTATCGCAAGTCTGGGCAAAAAAAGGGAACTAGGTCTTTTGGTCTGTTTCATGCATTCTCCCAGAGACAATGCAAAACAAACACAATATTGTTAAACACTGTTTTAAAACAGTAAGTCTCATTTCATTTATCTGTCGTTTTGTTCTTTGGGAAACACCAAGAAGAAAATATATGAACTCAGCCTCCATGGGAAATGATTTTGTGGACTGACTCTTACCAAAAGGGACAGAATTATAAAAGGCAGGATTTAAACTTTTTTTTTTTTTTTTTCATGTAGTTAATTTATTATTCGCGACTTAATTTAAGTTTATCTGGTGAATGAAAACATCTTAATTTAGAAACCTTTTTAATTTGTGTGACTTGTTTTTTTGTTAAGGATTTGGTTTTATTATTTCTGCAGTTACTTCAGAACATTGTTTAATAACCATATGGGCAGAAAAAGGAGGAGTTAATTTTCTAGTATTGGGATAATGATTCTTCGCTAAACAACAGATCACCTGGGTTAAATTTCTTGTCAAAGCAAAACGTGCATCATATCTTATTTTTGTTTTTTGTTATGGCAATCTATTGTTCTTTGTAAAGCCAAGTGAGCTTAGTTAACAGGTTCATAATAACTATTTTGACCAATAGGGAATCATAAGGTAATGTACCAAGTAAACAGTAAGCAGGTGGATATTTGATTTATTGAATTAAGAATTTAAGTTATACTCATTAGTAACACTTTCTAATAATTTAGTCAGGAACTTTAGTGGAGGAATTGGGTAAACTTTACATTTAAAGCCCTAGTTACTAATGATTGATTAACACGTTCCAACTTTGCCATTTGTTTGTGGGTGATGTGCTGTGGTTAAAGATGTTTATTATAATTTCTTAGAATTTTTAAATTCGAGAGAGGAAATGCTTGCCCAGCATTTCTATCCAGTTAATAATTTTACAGGGACAGATTTGGAAAAATTTGCTTTAGAATAATGTCAAGTTTCAGGTTTTTCATTTTGAAGGAAAAAAGCCAAACATGTCTTGTCGCATGGTCAATCACAATATGAAGAAATTTTTGTTGAGTTGTAATAATTAAAACCTCCAACAGTGTATCTACAGAAATACATTCGAAAGACATATTAGTAGGGTACTTGTTGGAGCAGGAATATCTTTTGTTTTCGCTTTTGTTAGTTGACAAACAGAGCAATGTTTAACAAATTCAGTTATATCAGGAAGGTAATATTAGGCCAATAATGCGGGGAGTAATTAAATTTAACATTTTTGGACACCAGGATGACCAAATTGTTCATGAGCTTGATTTGCACAATTTAAGTCTTAATGAAAATGGCACAACTATTTTATTTTAGAATTTCTCTTTTTTTATTACTATTACATCTTTAACTTCATGATACTTAGGTCCACAAGAGATTATCATTTTTTTGTTGGTTTTTATTTCATTTATGTCTAACAAATGTACCATGTTGAAGATGGTGAGAAACTGGATGCCTAGATAACATATCTGCTTCAATGTTAGTGCAACCTTTTTGATATTTAATTTCATAGTCAAACACTTAACTTTAATATTGTGGAATAACCTACCTCTTAAGTTTTTAACATTTTGAGCCAAAGCGAGAGGCAGCATGATCAGTATGAATGACAAATTTTTTGACCGTGGGTAATAGTAAAATTTATCCAAAGCATCAACTATTGCAAGACACTCTAACTCAGTTATAGCATAATTTTTTCATAGTCTCTTAAAGTTCTAAGAATGACAAGCTATTGGATATGTAGCCAAACATCAGAGGCATCCAGGTTGTTTCAAACAGCTCCAACACTTTTTTGTGATGCATCGACAAAAACATGACAAGTTACATCAGGGTTATATAGAAATTTAAAACCGGTTTAGTTGTTAGGGTTTCTTTAAGCTTGTCAAATGCATCCTGACATTCATTTGTCCAGTTAATTTTACATCTTTTTTCAAAGTTGATTTAAAGGATATCTAAGTTTAGCATATTGAGACAAATTTATTTAAAAACATTTACAGAACCTAAGAACCTTTGAAGTTCTTTAACATTAGTGGGTAGTTTGCAATTTTTTTTGATAGTTTCAATATTAGCATTATTAGTGGAAACTTTACCTTGTTCAATTTCATAACCCAAAAGCTAATTTTAGTTTGGGCAAAAGCACATTTGGTTAGTTTTCAATTTAATGTTTTCTTTTTCACATATTTAAAGATTGTTTTAAGATGTTTCCAATGTTCTAGTTCAGATGAAGAGTACAATGATATCATCCAAAATAATTGCAAGCAAAATCAATTTATATTTAGTTAATATTCTTGAATTAATCTATTAAAAATGGCAGAACTACTTTATGCCAAATGGTAATCTGCACCACTCATATAAGCCAAAATTTGTGCAGAAGCTAGTTTTCAGTACTGAAGCCTTTTTTTTAATGAGTGAAATTTTTTCTTGATTTTACTGAAGGAAAATTTAAGTTTACTTAAGTGTTTTAATTTTCTTTCCAGATTACATGAGCAAGGCTTTGAGGATTCAGTTGCAAAAATTGTACAAAAGTGTTGTAAAAATCGCCAGTCTGTTCTCTTGTCTGCTACTTTATCCAAAGGTAATTGTCACGAAAACACAATGCACTTATAAAAAAAATGAATGTTGATTTTGCTTGATTGTACATACTGTTCTCTTCTAGCAACATATTCTATGTTTATCCTTAGTATACTGTTCCAATTTATAATATAGCAGATAAAATAGTTTTCTTTGTCAATGATTTCAGTGTGACAAACTAACTTTAGGAATTCTTATTTTTTAAACATTTTTTTTTCTTTTGTCTTGATATGCTTAACATTATTGTCCGAATATAATAAGCACAACCAAATTTGAAGCTTTATATGTTTAAATAAAAAAGGAATCATTATTGCAAATCATCACTTTACTTGCAAATCATCACTTTACTTCTACATAATTTAATCTTAAATATCATTCTAAATTTTTTCTGATTGAAAAGTGAGGAATTGCTAGTATCGTCTTTTTGAATTTTTCATGTAAACTTCCTTCCCTAAGAATTTTATTCAAAAGTGAATTAAAAATATGTTTCGAATGGAGAGTGTGAGCCTGAATTTTTAAAAATGTCCTGAAAGTAATGCAAATTGCAGAATTTTGACAACTGAAAGTCATTTTTGTGTATGCATGGAATTGCTCTAGATCAGCGGTTTCCAATCTTTTTGGTTGAGCGAACCACCTGTTGTGTAAAAAATATTTTGAGACCCACTAACTAAATATACAAGCAAAAAATTATAAACACACATATATGTATGTATATGTCAGTAATTAGTAAATCTTACTATAAAAAGATTAAAAATATACTGTTTTATAAAGCTACGTTATATGTTTTATTTATATTAAGATTTTTATATCGTAAAATAGGCAATCAAAAATATTTTTAAAATAAAGCATACATATCTAATGTCGAATTAATAAAAAAGAAATGTTTCCAAGTGGACATTAGCTAACTGCTTCCCTATGATGTCATTGCACCTATGAATGACTCGTGACAGTCATCTTTATTCCTTGTTCATTCAGTGATTTGGGCATGGTGTCATCTGGTGCAGTAATTCATGGCATCGCCCCATTGATATCAATTGTTTGACATCGACCTTTATTTTTTGCTTTTTACTTGCAAAAGTTATAGTTGTAAAACAAAAGGGGAAATGTAATTTTTTTTAGAGGATTTTAAAAGTGAGAAAAAAAGCGGTCAACAGTCAAGTTCTTCTGTAAACAAATTTTCGGTGTTTCCAAATTATTGGTACCCATTTTACCCTCTTTCCAAGTGGCGCCCAGGCTCAGTGACTCAATTAGTGTAAAAAAAAATAATGAACAAAATTTGAGCCACTTCTCAAAAAGGTTCGCTATCATTGCTCTAGATCCTATCTTCTAAACCTTGGTAGTTTTGACCTCTGTTCGGTTGACTAGATGAATTTTGATAGTTGCGAAAACATTATCAGATACATTTTCAAACATGTACAAAAATTGTTAAGAAAACCACTCCAATTTAAAATCTTACATTGAAAATAACTTAACAGTGTTTAATTAAATTTTTTCTTCACTTTAATCTTTGTTTGTTTCTGATATATGTCTGTAGTCTCGAGTCAAACCATTTTTGTACACAAATGAATTTGTGATATTTTTTCAGTCGAAAAATAATCTCAGTTGAAACTAGGGATGTAATGAATATTCTTCCCTTTTGCCCAATATTCGGTTTATCCGATTACTAAAAAGATATTTGGCCAAATAAATTCCGGATAATATTTTTTAAAAAATATATTTAATAAAGAATATTGCAGAATTGCATTTTATTACATTTACCAAAACAATCTTGTAACATTTAATCAATTTCCAGTTGCATAGTGCATAAATATTTAATAATATCACATTTCATTGTAAAACCTGATATTTTGATGCAAGAACAGTAATTTTTCAGCATTTTCAGGAAGAAGTCTGTTCTACTGGGTTTTATATATATTGCCTGTTTCAGAAAATAAACTCGCACTGTATACTGTGCTTGCAGGAGCTACAAGATATGGTCTTGCTAAATTTCTAATTTTTTGGTGCTTTTTTCCCATGAATTGAGTGGACACTCCATCCTAGCCATTAGAAGTTCTTTATCAATATAGTAATTTACTTCTAGTACATTTAACTTATCTGCTTAATTTTCTTCTCCGTTTGTCACTGTCATGTTCTGTAATGATGACTCTTTTATTCCTGTGTAGCAATCCCAAAATAAGAAGGACTTCTCATTTCTTATTACCGGAATCTAACTATTTTAAAATATTACAAAAAGGTGTATAGGTGTAAAGGTAAATATTACATAGAGGTGTTAACATTTTTTAAAATGTACAAATAATAAAAAATCAATTTTATTAATCTTTAATTTTTTTAATTTAAAATTTGGGAAATATTTTATTTACAGTCAAATTGTAATCTTTTTTAAGAGTGGGTATTCGCCCAAATCGCTATTCGTTACATCCCTAGTTGAAACAGGTAAAAAAGTCCTGTTCTATATCCTATTACTAATATAATAGCCCACATCTCTCGGTAACACTCTGACGTCACCAACAATAAAAATCGCGCCATAGCACTGCAAGACGTTAAACAGCATTATTTCATTGTTAGAGAACCTAAATTTCAATAATTTTAAATTTAAAAGAGTAATTGTCATTCTAATTTCAAATTTAATAGCTCTAAAATAGTGAAATAAAATTTGCTATCCATTGACATAAAATTTATCTCGCTATGATCAAAAGTTTCCCAGAAATTTTAAATTATATTAATCATATATTTCAAATTAGTTTCCGTTTTTTGATAGAAAGTAGTAAATTACGTCGGTGGTATATCATACACATGATATAATTTGGACGCCACAATGCATCTAATTAATTAGTGCAATCGTGATGATATAATTTGATAATATTTGTTGGCAACGTTAAAATTTACACAAAGACATCTGAAGGATAAGGAAAATTGTTAAATAATGAAAAATACTTCACACTGAATGTTGTTTACCAAGACGTTTTTTGAATAAAGAAATATGTAAACAAAAAATATTTCGTGTCATAATACATATGTTTATTTTATTTGTTTTCAACAATATTAAACATTTCTCTCGCATATAGATCTATTTAAACACATCAGATTTGACGGAAAATCTCTCGAATGAAGAGGCAATTTGCACCCGTCGTACCATGACTGGTGATTTTCTAGTTTAGTTATAAACGATTTCTTTTTCCAGGTGTTGAAGAGATGGCCGGAATGAGTCTTCACAAACCAGTTCATGTAGGCACTGTAACTCCACATGATGAAGATGGAGATGAATCTCAAGAACTTGCAGTTCCCAATCATTTGAAGCAGTTTTTAGCCGTGGTCCCTGCCAAGCTGCGTTTGGTCTCCCTCTCTGGTTTCATTATCGACAACTGCTTGAAATTCGGTTTCAAAGGTCTCGTTTTCATGTGTTCCCAGAACTCTGTGGACTTCCACTATTCCCTTTTTGGAGGTGTTCTGGCTCCTATTCTCGAGCGCAAACAACACAAATGTAAGTTTTACAGACTTCATGGGAATATGAAACAAGAGGTAAAGATATCCTAATCTATATATTGTTATTGTGTATTTTATATCTTATGTATTTTGATCAAATTTGAAAGATTTGTTCTGAACTATGCATATGCCTAGTATACGAAGTAATTAACATATAGATGGTGATCTGTTAACCCCTTAACTGCCTGCAAAATCTTACACAAGTCACTCCAAAGTGACACCTAATCCACTTTTATTGTTTCCCTTACATCTCTGTCCCCTATTCTAATACATGGGCCTGTTCCAGGCAAACCCCTTTTCAAGGTCAGTTTATTGCATTTCAAAGCAGCTAATGACAAATTACAGAAGAAAGTATTTTTTAAAGATACATACGGGGATGCCACTTTTCCGCCGAACGGCGGATTTCCGCTTTTTTTTTGTTTTTTATAAATCCGCGATTTCCGCGGAAATCGCGGTTTGAAAAATTCCGCTTTTTCTTCCTTTTTTTTTAAATCAATCCTCGATTTCCGCGGATATTTCTTCTTTCTTTTTCTTCAATCTTTGTGGGTGATACTGCAAAGCAACTTATAAAGTTGGCTCCGAAATCTCAATTGATTGTGATAAAAAATTGTAAGATATGTGTATTTAAGGCATACATTGGGTGTGCTAAGTGGCTTGTGGAAAAAATGCTTTTTGCCAATCCTTTTTTAAAGGCAGTATCTTCACTGGACCCATGCAATAGAAAGACTTCTGTTGCATTAGAATTGATGAAAGAACTGCCACTCTATGCTTCAAATGTTGTTCAAGATTCAGAAAAAGAAGCACATATGATTTGGAAATACATAATTTTCAAAATGATCATTTTAGTGATATTGTAGAAGAATCTGTTGATTTATAGTGGAGAGATGTGGAGAATACCTCAAAATATCCTCTACTTTCAAGGATGGCATTTGCTTTGCTAACCTGCTTCCATGAACCCAAAGTGGAAAGTAGCTTTAGCATAATGAATAATGTGATTACACCTGGAAGCAATAGATTAAATGTTCCAACATTTAATGCTATGCAGTGCATAAAGTATGAGCTGCGCTCACAAAAAAAAAAAAAAAAAAAAAAAAAAA
>BGPR01012537.1:0-30696 GCA_013235015.1 Araneus ventricosus | reverse complement strand
AAAAAAAAAAAAAAAAAAAAAAAAAAAATCGGCAGTTTGTATGTTTTCCAAACATGTCTTTCTCAAAGAAAAAGTTGATCCGAAACTGGCGAGAAATGTAAGAAATTCACGGAATAAAAGAATTAAATGCCAAAGAAAAAGCTCTGACAAAAAAAGCTGCAAAAAAGATGTCTGTAGATGCAACTAAAAGGCAAAGGATGAATCATAAGAAAAACTAACACATGGTTTAAAGAGACTGCATGAACCAAATTTTAATGATGGCGAAAATGTAAATGAATCCAAAAGAGGAAAAGTTGAGGATAAAAGTAAAAGTCAAGCTGTCAAAAACTTTCATTTTGAATTTAATTCTAAAAGAAATGTTAAAATTTAAAAAAAATAATATCCTAACTATCAAAGAGATGTTTCTGCGTGCAAGCATTAAAAATAAAAAATGAAAATGTTTTATTTTTATAGATTTTCTGCATTTGTGTGTAAAAATACAGCATTGTAATAAAATTAATAATATTGTTAGTATTTTTCAAAATTTTTAATTTGCGTGAAGAATGCAGTAATTTAACTTTTTAGTAACTTGAACATTTTAAATTCTGTCCTAGTGTTGGACATTTTTTAATTGTAAAAGTATGTGATTTGGATTGGATTTCTGTTTCTAATATTCATGCGCAGCTTTATTGGGTAAAAATATGAATTAAAAATCAAATTTAAAAAATATATATATTCGTATGTTGTATGTGTGAGTAAGTCTCATTTTTATGCAGTCAGTTTATTTTTTAAAAAGCTTTTAATTTTATAACATTGATTTCAATTATAACAAAATTTTCATTTTATTATATATTATATTAATTTATGAAATTCATGCATAAATGTTATTAAAAATGGTAATTTTACTTCACAAATTCTTTTACTCGCGTGCGATTCCCACACTTTAACTTTTTTAAATTCATGCACGATTTCCTCATTTTTGCTTTTTTTTAATTCGTGCATGATTTCCTCTTTTTTGCTTTTTTGTGCGTGGCATCCCTGTACATATATATGTTTACAAATATCCTCTTCTGTAATATATATGTTATGGTAAAAATGATGAATTAGTTATGAATAATAAACAGTCAATATGATAAATCATTTATCATTTTTATCTGTTATTATTTATAATAACTGATTAATCACATTGATCGTAACATATATATGCCCATGGCAGTCAATTTATAGACTCCACATATCATATAGATATGCACATGACAGTTTAGTAGTTAATGAACATAAATAATAGACTTTCAAAGGGGATGATCGTTGCTTGAATTGAACATAACTTATTATCGATGTACTATAGTTTTTTATGGGGATTTTATTTATGGAGAACAAATAAATGCATTTTGGACACCCAATTCTATGGTGAACGCATTTCTTGATCTCTTTCTAAATCTTGTTATTAATATTTTTTAGGGAAAAGTTCAGAGAAGCGCTAACAAACATTTAGAGGATGAAAACTAATTATGTTTCTCCTAAAAAGTATTGCATGCAATTGTTTAATCTCCTTATAGAAATCATTCATATATATGTAAAAGTTTTCAGTTTCATTCTTTGTTTCGATTTCTATTGTCTTGTGATGCCTTGGCATGTTAGACACCTTTTAGTATCCCACTTTCATCTCTTTTGTAGTGATGCCAACAAATGGCAATAAAAGGCAGTTCTACAAATCTTACACAGAGTATAATTTCTTGTGTTTATTCCATGAGGTGTTCATTATGTGAGAGAGTGTTCATTGTTTTATTTATTCATACTCATCAACCAATCATTCTCTTTGTAATTTTGAACTGGATGCTACAAAGTCTTACCTTCCCTAATTACACAAATTATGTTAAGATATTTAAATACATTAATTAATGGGTTGTTTAGAAAAGTAATTTGTTTTTTATTACAATTAACATATTTACTTTATGATGGAGAAACAATGATTAATTTAAAATTTGTTATTTTAGGAAAGAACAGAGATTTTCACTGCATTCCGGTCAAATAAAGAAGGAATTTTACTGTGCACTGTAAGTGTAGATTTTGTTTGTGTTCAGATTTTCCAGTAGTATTCAATTTTTTATGCCTTATATTTTATTGACATTTCTGCTACTGATTTTTTTCTCCTGTATGATACAATATATATTCTAAATATCTTGAAAGAATATTTATATATATAAAAAAAAATACATTTGATGCCCAAGATGTTTAAAGCAAGATATTTCAAAGTTTACAAGCATGGAAAGCATATAGTTGATGTACTTCAAACACAACCGCTATCAATGATATGTTTTGATGTATTTTATTTATGTAATTGCTATATGTCTAATGAGAATATTAATTTTAAGATATAAAGGAAAAGGATAATTGTTTGTGTATTGATTTATTACATCACTAATTCTTTGATAATTAGTTTATTAACACATATTTCTTGCTTTCATGTAACATCCTTGATGCTTAATACATATAATTGAATCTTAATATTATATTCTTTTAAATAAAATTTGTGAGGCTCAAAAATCGAAATTATTTAGGTACACACACACTTTTTTAATCCTGGTATACTTCCATTGTTTTATTTTTTGTACCTCAAAGTACAGAACATTTATAATTAAATTAGCTATCCTCAAAATCTTTTGGAATAAGTCTGAACTAGAATTTATTGATGTAGTCAACATTTATAGTTAATAACATAGTTAACATTTATTTCACATAGACAGTCAAAATATTTATATGGTGTTTGATCCTTCATTTTTTCCATCATCATTCGTAATGAAAATGTTCTCTGGCATTCCACCATGAATCATAAAAGTGAATTTTTTGCCACCTTGGGGGGGGGGACAAAATAAGTGCCATTACTATGCACCTTACGCAGTGAATTCATTCTTCAGGAAGAAGGATTGTTAATTTTTTTCCTAAAGTAATGAACCTAGAACCCAGCCCTTGAACTGCTGCTGTGTTTGAGGTAATCCCCAGGTAAGAAGTTACAAAGGGAAATGATAACTTGAAAATTTTAAAGCAAAGCTCTTGAAAGATAACTATTTTGTTATTGCAAGTAGTAAGAAAATGGATATTAGAAAAATATTAACAATATTTGCTGATTTTTTATTATAAAAGCACTATTAGTTAGAAATAGGAATATGTTTCATCTCCCTCCCTAGACAATATGAGAAAATTGTTTTAAATAAAAACAAGTGAATGAATGCAAGAAATAGCATTGATTTACTTACTAAGTTATTTATAACTATGCTCAATGATTTATGTGTTTCTTCGTCAGTTGCTTGCCATTATATATTGTATCATATTTTTGGTAAATGGTGTGTAGATTTTCCAGTAAATATTATTATGCTTCATAATTGTATGAAAAATCAAACATTTCATTTTCATGCATGTAAAATTATATATATACATTAATTACACACCATCTTAATAAAATATATATCTACTAATAGTAAAGGAGAATGTGTGTATGTGTTGGTGCTCTACAGGCCAGACCGCTGGCCCCAGAATTTGGCACAAATGTACTTTGGAGGGTTGTAATGTGCACCTCAGAGATATTTTTTTTTTGAAATTTTAATTAGAATTTTAATTAATCAAAAATTTAGGTGTTTTTCCTTAATAACTTTCAAAAATATTGCAGCACAAAAATCATTTTTACACCGTCTGAAAGCACAAAACATTTCCTTTCCAATATCAATTAAGTTGTCTTACTATTTTTTTTTTCTTCTTCTTCTAGTTTTAATAAATTTTTTAAAATATTTTTTGGCGTAGTTTACAACGATACTTTTCATTGTTAAAAGCTAAGGTGATATTTTAACGTTTAATGATATGTTTTAACCAGCATATTTTGACCCGTCTAACATGCTGCTGAATGGCTGCTGTGCCACACCATTTTAAAGTTAAAATCAAATGCATATTTTTAAGAGGAATAAAAAAGTAAAGATAATGCCATTGTATGATGCATGGCACAGACAGTTACTCGACTTCATTAAGGATGTTCATTCAGACAACAAACAGAATAGGTCGAGGGCTACTAAAAGAACATAGGTTAAATGATTTGCTCATGATTTAGAATTTAAAATTACTTTTTTAAGGAAACCATGAGTATCAACAGGGTTCGTACACTTCTTGAAAACTCCTTAACAACTCCTTGAAAATGATTTTCATTTTCAAGCACTATGGAAACTCCTTGAATTTGGGTTTTACTCCTTATAAACTCCTTGATTTTCAATTGTTATCATTTCTTTTATTAAATGTTTACTAAGTTTCACTGATAGAAAGGATTCTAAATCACCGCCGTATCAATTACCCAGTATTTTGCGTTGCTCTTTCTAGGATTTGATGTTCATCCCCTATCCAAAATTTAATAATTGGTTTTAAGTGCCAATCAGTAATAACCAAAACAATAGAATGGTGCAAATTGAGGATGTTATTTCTCTTGGATTATTTCGAAAAATTTACTGTATTTTTTAAAATTGTAACATATGGTGTTTGTTGTAAAGGACATATATTGTGATGGTGGAGTTGAAGGAAAATAGATACTATTAATCAATTTTAGCTAAATTAGGTTTAATAATCAAGAAATTTCGTTAATTTTATTTTCTTCATATACTATTTTATAAGCAATGAAAATGCCAAAAAACAGTTTCTAATATCTAAATCCTTGTCTCTCTTTGCACCTCTATATTTTAAATGCTGGATCACTGTGCACTACATAAGGTGCACAGTGAGGCATCAAAATTATTTAAGAATTTAAATTCTAAAAAAAATTAATGGAAATAGTTTTTTATTTGAAAAACGGTAAATCATGGTATGTAATGAACTATTTGAACTTTTGGAGTAGTTGTATAATTTTATAAAAAACTGTGTGCGTAAGTGGCACCACTCTACTTTCATATAAATAGATTTAACATGGTATTCTTGGATAAATAAGCTTAGGAAAAACTTAAAAGAAATAAATATAACCACATTTATTTGAGTTATTAGCATCGTTTTAAATACTCTTTGTGTACTTTAAAAAGGGAACCCTTTTTCATGCGTAAATATTGACTCCTTGAAAATTTTGAAAATACTCCTTGAAAACTCCTTAAATACTCCTTGATTTTTAATTTAAAAAATCAGTAAGAGCCCTGATCAAATTATACACAAGAGATTCAATTTAAATTATATTCTCGGGAAACAAGCTGGTCACCGAAGGTGGCTAGTCATAAATATTTTTTTAAAATGGCTTTGGCTATCATAAAATTTCTTTGGCTAGATGTCCCATTTCTATAGTTTAATTGGAAATCTGTAGAATAAATGTACAGTATTTTAATGAAATGTTATTTTTAACTACTATCAGAGTTCCATAATAATATAACACTGTTTCATAATAATCTAATGTTGAAATTTGTTTTCACTGTGAATCAAGATTGCATTGAATATTCTAGGATGTTGCTGCTCGAGGGTTGGATTTGCCATCTGTAGATTGGATTGTCCAATATTCAGCACCTTCTTCTGCCGAGATCTATGTCCATCGCATTGGAAGAACAGCTCGTATCGGGAAAAAAGGAAATTCCCTTATGTTTTTGCTTCCCTCAGAGAGTAAATTTTCCAACTTATTAGCAGACCATAAAATTAAGTAAGCTTTCTTTGTGATTATTTGCTTGTATTTTAATACATTTTTAAAGCTATTTTTTTAAATACTCTGTTATGTGAGTTTTAACTACAAACAAGCTGCTTAATTTTAGTTATTCGCCAGCGTATTTATAGCTGTATTATCTCTTAATGCATTTTTCATTTTTATTTAGTTTTGAGCAATTCCCGTATAGCCAGTTCTTGCAGTCTTTGCTCCTCATTTCTGATGCACTAGATGTAAAGGGAAAGGTATGCATAGTAATATTAACTGTTCTTTTCTATTCCAAGCCAAATAAAACAATATGTAACAGTAGTGCCATGTTCTTTAACAAAGATGTGTTATGCAAATGCAACCAATAAGTCTTCAAATAATATCGTAAAGTACTGATTTAATAATTAATGTCTATTCAGAAAGGATTGGTAGTTCAACATGTTTAGTTGTTAAAATTATGTTTTTGACAATTTTCTGAATGATAGTATGTTTATGTACTTGGCATATACTTCATGAATTACACACATAAAAATTAGTTGTTATTAGTTAGTTATTTAGAGATTGTGAATTAGACCTGTAATCTTGGTTTGGAATAATATTATATGCTATTCATGAATAATGTTTAATAGCTGGTATTTCTTAATAATTCCAGCGTAATGATAGTTTGATGTTATTTAACTCTATTCTGTAATAAATTTTGAAAAATATTTACTAATACTTTTTATTTTTAATGATACTTTCAGTATTATTAAAAATATCACTTTCAGTATTTAGAGCTTTATTGTTTTTCATCCGAATTTTGGTGGGTGTATGTGAATGCAGTCCAATAAGCAGGATTAAAAAAATAGGGCTCTTTATTTTACAAATATTCTTAGCAAAGAAACGTAACACAAGTATTAAAACAGCACTTGTAAAAATTTACAACAGAGATTACCAATAAGTCTCAACACAGCGCTCATAGGTTTCTTATTAGCTCACCAGCTTGCTTGCTGATCAAAATCCAACTGACTCCTCTTGGGTTAATACTTTTTCAACAGGAAGCGACGTAATCTCCAGAAAGTTCATGAAGCCAGTAGAAAGAGGTTGAAAGTTCAAGGTCTTTCTAGAAAATTCCGTTTTGTTTCTGTTTTAGCATTTCAAGGAAACAACTTTTTAGCTTTATAGTTTCCGGTTCCACTAACTATTTTGCATTAATAATAAATTTAAATTATCCAAGCATTTTGTTTTATCTAATCTCCGTGCAACATTTTATTTAGGGCACTATGGAAGATTGTGCCACTGCTTTGCAAACTAAGTATGAAAAAGAAGTTTACGAGGAAAATGAACTACATCAAAGGGCAAAGGATGGTAAGTTTTCCCAGTTTTAGTTAGTTCAATAGTTTGTATGACTGTGAATAATATTATTTTCCATTTTATGACACCAGTTGTTATTGGAAATTACTTGTATCATTTAGGTGTTCTTTAAATTAAATTACTTGATAATATGATGTAAGCATATTTGTTTTTGTCTGAGATTATCTGGCTGATACATTAATAAGACAAGGTTTTAATCATAATGTAATCTCTTTTTGAAAAACATAAAATTTTGATTCTTTGTTTCTTGAAGAACAGTTTATCTTTTCTATAAAGTGTAGCAAAGTGAATTTCAAAAGGCAGCAGGGATACAATTGACAGTATAAAATATATATAAATTGCAAGCAAAGTATTTGAATATGAGGAATGCTTGGAAGTAGCATGCTGGTGTAACCCCACAAAATGTTTGCTCCTTGAAAATTGGAGGAGAACCAGAGGTTCATTATATTCTGTGGTGCACACTTTTATTTTCACCTTTCTCATAGTCTTTTCCCACACTTCCAGTGCATGAAACTAGATTTTAATCTTAACAGATAAATTATCCATTAATGCCCAAATTAATTTAAAGCATAGATTCCAATATATTTATTAAATTATTTTTTAAACTTCAAGATTAGATAACTGTGAAATAAAATTCTATTTTTTAAAAAAATTAGTAGAAAATCATTTTTTAAATATAGTTAAATATCAAAAAATGAAGATTACTTTCTAATTCTATGCATTACCTCAAAAATAAATCGAAGGAAAAATCGATCAATTTCAAAATGAAGATATTTTTACTTCAAAATCTGGCTAACTGTATAACTAATGGTAGTATATGCCTGTTGAAAACTGTTTAGAAGTTTGGGAATACTCATTGACTTGCTAGACAAATCTCAAAAGAAACAATGATTGTAATAGTTGTAGCCACAGAAGTGAAAATGTAACTGCCCTCAAATGAGGGCACTCGGTATTAATAGGTTAAAAGGAGCACAAAATGTTTAAGATGTGACCATGCTTCTATACTGCTTTTGTAAAAATCCTTCGCAGTGAATGTGCACTATTCCATGTCTGCTCATTTGAACTCATCCAGATGCAATCGCTTCTATTTTCTCCCTTTTATAACTTGTAATTTCTAAGACAGCAAAACAGTCGGTTTTGTTGCTGCGTCGTTTACGACATTTTTCACTTTTATTATATTTTACTAGCTGTTACCCGCGACTTCGTGCGCAAAGAATTTGAATTATTAAATTTTTCTAATTCACGAATGTAAATGTTTGGTTACATTTTGAAAGAGGAAATTAAAAGTTTTGACGGATGATAATTACATAATTGAACGAATAAGCGGAGTTTCGGCTGTTATAGTTAGGTAATTTGTTTATCTATGCTAACACACTTTTCTATACTACATTTTCTGTTTTTCGCATGGATGTAGAGGTTTTGTGGGCTGGACACACGTGAACATGCCATATATAGTTGCCCATGGGAAAAATACGGTTTTTCCAAATGTTCTCCTGCCCCTGAGCCTGGCTAATGCTAATTTTAAAGGCAATTGTTAACTTTTAAACTTGGGTGGTAAATCCTTCGATATTATCGGAATGCGTGGAATTAAAATACTCTCTCATCTAACTGTGCCAGTCATAGCAGTAGCTCGCACGACGTTTGGACATAGGTGTGTAATTTGTAACTGTGTGCCAATGCACAGTCTCAGTACATCGAAGTTATGAATCAATGGTACTGGCACACCGACTTTTAATCTCAGCTTGTCGGAAGGCACCCCTGACAATTCTAAGGAGTCGAAGAACTCTACAGGATATGATAACATTCGTTTTTTCTTTGCTGCCTTTCAACTGATTTATTATTATTATTCATATCTGTTCCCTTTTTTGTTAAGTATAATATTAAATAACGAAGAGGAAATCAAATTATGTAAATGAAGAGTATTCATTTAATACTTACCGAGACACACACACAAATCTCCTTTTTTAAGAACTGAATTTTGGAATTACATCCAACTTCAGTTTTTATTTTTAAGCTCAGAGTTATAAAATGGTCAACTAGTGTGTTAGAAAAGTGTTTTGTGTAATTAGCTTGAAATTATGGTAAACTGCATATGAAAGTGTAAAAATTCAAAAACACTCTTAATTTCATGTGCTCTTTAACTTTGGAAGAGAACCTGGGCTGTTTTTTTTTTTCAACTTGAAGTTTGATTGAATGGTTGTAATATATGATTATATTGAAAGTAAAACAACATAATTAAATTTAAAATTATTTACAAATTTAAAAATATTTTATAATTAAGTAATGAAAGAATAAAGTAAAGTAATGAAACTTAGTATAGAACATTTTATTATGATTTATATTACCACTGACTCATTTTTTCTGTCTGTTATAAAACCTAAAAAAAGAGTTTGGGAAGCCAGTTCAATGAGTTAATTATAAAATATGTTTTTGCCTTTCTATCAGTTTTGGTAGAAAACAAATTTTAAAAATAAACTGATTTTATGAAAAATAGATTCCTAAAATTAAATTCCTTTACATCAAATAATTTGTTTTGAATTGACTTATAGAATCAATGAAAAATATGTTTGTTCTTTAAAGAATACTAGCCACTCTCGCCGACACCCGTGGCCAGCACCCACTTTGCTCAGCACTGTCCTTGCCACCTGGCTGCTTCGAGGCTCTCAGCCACTACTTTTTTCAGTTTTAAATACTGCATGAAGATCAGTGGAACAGTTCATAAAATCATAGTAGATTTCATATTCTTTGTAGATAACAGATTTCTTTAAAATTGTAAAATCTTTCAATAAACCTCATCTAGTTGTAATGTTTTGTAAAACTTTTTCACATATTTCGGCATGAAAGTCTTCAGATCCATAAATACAGAGTGAAATAGCCCTAACTAAACAGTTTCCATCACCTACAATAGGTATTTTACAATATTTTTGACATGCCATTGTGATGAACTGTTGGGATCTATATATTTAAAATAATATGGTAAAACCTTCAGACAGTTCGCCAGCCCCAACCACCAGACCGATTTCGACATTTTTTTTCATTTGAAAGGTTATGATGTCTCAATATGTCATAAAGGGTCGCCTGCCCCCCCCACCCCCATTTTCGAACGAAATCGAAAAAGCATTTCTCTATACATTGTCTGCAAGTTGGTGCTGGGAGATTTCTACCTTGTAGAAATCTCCCAACACCAACCACCTGACGGATTTCGACATCTTTTTTTTTTTACTTTTGAAAGGTTATGTTTTTAAACATGTCGTTGCGAGTCATCTGCCCCCCTCCACCACTTTTGAACGAAATCGAAGAAACATATAGAGAATGTATGGTGGACAAATGTTTTTTCCGATTTCGTTTGAAAATGATGGTAATCTTTCAAATGAAAAAAAAAAATTGTTGAAATCAGTTGAGTGGTTGATGCTGGCGGACTCTGTAAAAGGTTTTTTTTAGCAAATTATTTTAAATATGTAGATTTTTAAATACCTGTGTATTTGTACAGAATTTACATGCCTATTACTATTATGTGAAGAAGGAAAATAATTTAAGTAAAATCAATTTTTATTGTGTGGAATCTTGTATACATGGAATTCAATTATGCAATCGGAAACCAACTACCATTTTAAGAATTTCAGGTTCACTATGTCAAATTGTAGTAGTTATATATTTGTAGGGCATTATACAAAGTTGAAACAAATCCAATCCATTGCAAAATGGACTGCTTATAAAGCAATAAATAATTTTGAAAAGTGTATGATTATATGGGTTTTTTTTTGTAATATTTTGTAAAAGCAGTTATATCTCAAAAAATATATTTTGGAGTTGATTCTTGATTGCATAACTACATTCAATTACAGTAGTACAGGGTGGCGACAGAACCTGGAAATCAGGTATATTAGGCAAAAGTCAGGGAAATTCGTGAAAATATCTAAAAAACAGAGAAAATTAATAGTTACTTGAGTTATTATCTATAAATTAGTATCTTATGTCTAGCTTTATTTGTAATAATAAATGGAATTTAGAAAAAACCTATATTCATTTATAAAAGCATAAGTTTTTGATTAGAGCAATTAATTTCTTATGATTTGTTAAAGAATAAAGATTTGATGTAATATTTTGGCAGTTTCTCTTGTTTAAATCTTTGCTAAAATATATACTTTTAGGTACTTATAATTATACTATTCTTATATTTATGCTGCAGCATGTTATTCTGGTACTCATGACAAGAGCACTAATTAGTTATTGAACTGTTTTAAAGTTTTGAGCAAAGATCATAATAACCTCTACTGTTAACATAATTTATCTTGTGTTGCAAAGAGTAGTTTTAATGTTTCTTAGAATTCTTATGCAGTTTTAGAAGCAAAGTATTTGTTAAAATTTCCAGTATTTTTTACATATAAGAAATGTAATATACTGTTTTAATAGATTTTTTAGGATGTTCATTCCATTTTTTTAAAAATTGAATTTCATAAAAATATTTTTTTTCATATTAAATAACTGGTAAAAGTGTTTTTAATAATGTATATTGTACACATACAGTGTTTCTGAGTAGGGAGAAAGCCAGGAAACTAATATAATTAGTAGCCATAAATCAAGGAAATGATCCAAGTTTAGTCAGGGAAATTTTTTTCACAGTTTCTGTAGCACCCTGTAGTAAGAATATTATATATGGTTGTATTATAAAAGAAAAATGATTTATACTTTCTTTTTCAGCTTTTAGTAGTTACGTGCAATCTTATGCCTCATATCCGAAAAATATCAGGCATGTTTTGCCTTTCAAATCTCTTCATCTGGGTCATATTGCTAAGAGTTTTTGTCTGCGTGAATCTCCATCGTCTCTGAATGAAGCTCTACCTAATCAGAGACAGTCAAGACCAAAGTAAGTACTTTTTACCATGAGAAATTTTATTCTTTCCTTTTATTGGAAACTTTTTATCTTGTTGTTTATGACTTACTTGATTTTGTATAAATTACCAGATTTTTACTTATGTATCCTCGATTAAATCATTCATATGCATACAAAATAGTTTGGGCAAGGTTTTTGGCATTTTTTTTTTATTTGGAAATTTAATTAAAGATGTAATTTTTATTGAAATTATTTTTCCACTTTACTGTTATTTAAATTTTATAAATTTTGATTGGATTCTTCTTCTGTAAATTTATAAAGAATTTTTTCCTTAACATCATAATATGTTTAAGTATTTTTTTTTTTTTTAATTTTTCATACTTGAGTATTTTCTTATGGCATTAATACTACACAATATTGAGTTGAGAGTTGAATAAATGAATTCAGTTTAAATAATTGGTGTTCTTCTAGAAATAATATTTTTAAGAAAAGGTCTATTTAGTTTGAAAGAATTTAGTTGTATCAATTTTCTTCTGTGTATATTTCTTTATGCAACAAACTGTTTTCACATGCAAAATTTCTTTTGAGTGCCAGTTTTATTATTTATTTTTTAAATTTATAAGCTGTTATAGTTTTTACCCTTTTAGATGGAATATTTATAATTCTAGAAAACCTTAGCTGTGATAAATACCACAATTTAAAGCAGGTTTGAGATCTTCCTTTAAACACATAATCAAATGATAAGCATTTGTTTGAAAGTTCTGTTTTGAATGCAAGTTCAATTGCTTAGTTTAATTACTCAGCTTTCGAAAGTATTTGCCATTTGATGTGTAGATGCACATCACAACTTTCAAACATAACCTTTTGGTTTACTATGTATAATGAGTTTGAAAAGTAGCTTGTGTGTTCAAAACCAGGATGCTTGCCATATCTTATGTTACTTAGTTTTCACTAGCAAATATGTGTGCTAATGATAAATGTAGCTCTGTATTCTTTTACTTTTTAAATGCTAGCTTTTTTTTAACCTTGGTTATTTTCTGGATTCAGTTGTTAATTATACATATTGAAAATAAATACATATAATTTGTTAAATTGTTTTTCATAAGATGACTTAAAGTTGAAGATAATTTTTTCATTGTTAATACATTTATTTCCATTCTTGTACCAATACTTGGTATTACTATGTGTATGTAGACTACTGAAATTGTCTGTACAGATAATGCTTATCATTATCCATTTTTAAATAATCCTGATTATAGTTTTAATGTGTTTGAATGGTATTTAATTTCAAGCAGCAGCTGTGAATGTTCCGAGTCATCAAACTCTGTATTTAAAACAAAAATAGTTTAATGTCATGGAATCTTTGCACAACTCTTAAGATGCAGAAAAAACACATACAACACCACTCATTGATTATATAGCCATTTGTAGCTTTCTTTGCATTGGCAACTTTGAATATCGTAAATTCCTTTTTAAAAAAATAACTTATCAATCCTAGAAAATATGTATGAGCTTGATGCAATTATTTAGAATTATTATAAGTTTTGAAACCACTTATCAGTTCTGTGTTATTGTAGTTTCAGCTTTAAGAAAAAACCAGAAGGCAGGCCGATGAAACGTAAGTTCCAAGCTGTATCGGAATATGACAGTGGTCTATCATCCCTTGGTTCAGACTTTGGAGGAAAAAACAAGAAAAGAAAGAAGCATTGAAGTTTAAAAGTTAATTATTACTTGTAAATATATTTATTTTTATATGCTTGTTTTTATGAAAATAAATTGTTTTATTCAAATTCTTTTGTCTTCAAAATATTTTTTCCACATTTCCATTCCAGGGTTAAATTGTCAAGCATTTAAGCAGGCTAATTGTTTGTAAAATAATCTTTGCTTTACGGAAATATGTTTTCAGATTTGCTTGGTTTTGGAAAAACTGTGCATTTATATAAAATGAAAAATTAAGGTTACATATTGAAGAAACATGCTATGTTAAGATAAAAATATCCTAAGATCTATATTTACTACATTGATTCACAAAATATAGTTAAAAAAGAACATAACTTTTTTTACACAAGTATATACTATGTAAATTTTTTTACAAGTTCTGCTTTTTAAGGAGTATCCAACAGTGCTACCTAAAAGGCTGCCTCTATATTTGTTGTTAATATGTATGAAATAACTAGCTGGCAGTTTAAATACAGAGAATAGAACTAGATATTCTATAGCTGCATAGTTTATGACTCCAATTAAATATATTTATAAACCTTAATCAATTATTTGCAAATAAAAATCATAAATCTTTATGTAATGAGTAGTGTTTTGGCTGAATACCAAATTTAAAAAAAATCATTCCTTTTTTTTATTGTTAATGAAATATTTTTCAAATTTTAAATGAAAAAAAATTAAGATTAATTAAAATTGATGTTTTATTATTTGTATATTTAGAAAAAATGTTATTTCTTTTATGTATATTTGTAATATTTTAAATACCTTAATTCCAATTATAAGAAATGAGAAACCCTAATCATTTTGGGATTTCTTCAAAGAAATAAAAAAAAAGCCATCATTGCAGAACATGACAATGGCAAACACAGAAGGAAATTGAATGGATAAATTAAAATTATTAGAAGTAGATTACTATTTTGGTAAAGAACTTCTATTAGGTAGGAGGGAGTGTCCAATTTATTGTGGAAAAAAATACAGAAAAATTTCCAAGATTTGCAAATTTAGCAAGAAAATGTCTTTCAACACCTGCAAGCATTATATAATGACAGTTTATTTTCTGAAGCTGGCAGTATATATGAAACAAGAAAGAACAAACTTCGACAAATGATGTGCAACATTATTACACTTAGGTACTATGCAACTTAAAATTGGATAAATATCAATTTTTTATAATATATGTACCTGAATGTAATTCTACAATATCCTTTATTTAAAAATTTTATCCTGAATTTATTCTGTCTAATATCTGTGTAGCTTTCGGCCAGAACGAATACTGAATATTCGTTACATCTCTAGTTGGCATTATATGTATATGAAACCAAACGGAACAGACTTTCTCCTGAAAAATTATTGTTCTTGCATCATAATTTCAGGCTGTGCAATGATAAATTATATGTAACTTTATTAAATATACCTATGCACTGTGCAACTGATATATGATTCTGCAATATTCTTTGTTAAATATGTATTTAAAAGCACATTTAAAAAAATTATTATCCTGAATATATTTGGCCGAATATCTGCTTAGTATTCGGCTAGCTGAATATTCATACATCCCTACTTTATATTTTACATTTGATAACAACATAAGCATTCCAATGCAAATGATTTAAGAAATAACTTCAGAGGGGGTTGTAAAATAGTTTTCACATTTTGTAAGTGAGGATTATATGACATTGGTTTCGTGAATCGGTGTCCATTGGTCATGAACCTTATGTGTTGTGGTTTTGTAATTGTTGATTTCAAAACAGTCGTGTTAGATTTCCATTTTATCAAAAGTAAGTGATAGTCATAAACCAATTGTTGCTGTTATATCAAAATGCTGGTTGTTAAAATTTGCAAAAAAATTTTTATTGATGTGAAACTCTCATATAGGTTAGTTGCATATACTCGCAGATTGTTGTATGTTGCCACAAATTGCCATATGTAGCTAGTGGTTCCAGCTGCTACATCAAAATTTCATAAATTTTACTGTAGGAGGTTTTTAGTATACAATGTTTTGATAAAACAGTAACAATATTTATATATCAAAAACATTCTTGCCTTCCTGATTTAAGGTTTAAACTAAATATATTACATGCACTGGCCATTAAATATTTCATTATGACTAGTTAAATAGTAAAAAACATATCTTTATTTAATCGAGTTGGTCAAACAATAGTGGCTGCCAAAAAAAATCCAAGAAGAAATAAAAATATAAAATCTGAACGTAAACTGAAAAAAATCTGTCATTTGTTATAACCTTTTAAGAGTATCTCTAAATCAGGATACCCCAAGAAAAAAAAAAGAGGGGGGGGGACTTATAATTGTCATATATAGATGACAACTTCATAGCAATTAAGAAATCTTGTGTAGAATTGAAAGATGTACTATAAAAAAAGTACATTCAATTGATAGTTAACATTTCACACTAAATTTAGTTACAAAAACTCACTGGTTTTGTTTATTTCTGTGAAAATAACCTACTAAAGATCTAAAAAATCTTAATTCCCATTTCTGTTATAAATGCAATTTCTTTTATAATCTTTCTTATCCACAGGTATATTCTAATATAATAAGATCTGCACTTTCAAATTAGTTAGAAATATATTGTTTCACTTGGTGCAATTAAAATTTTTAGAAACGTAGATGTAACAGGTTGATAAGTTACATTGACACTGTTACTGTGAGCAGGCACCAAGTTTAGTAAGTCCCTCTGAGAAAAGTTTGTATTGCTGGTTAAATAGATAAAAAAATACTAGTTAGTTATTAGAACTGATATTTATCTGGAGGGAAACTCCCATAACTATTTCCATGACGAACAAGGATTAAGATGCTGAATCGGGATTTGCAGAATACCTGTATTTCTTGTAAAAAGAGAACCACACAAAGGATTAAATTTTTAAAATATCTTTTAATTGCTCTTGCAAATTTCTTTCAAAATATGGCCTTTTAATTACATATTTATATGGCAAGAGTTTGTGCTGCAACCAGACGTGATTGCATTAAGGATTAATCTGGAATTCAGGATTTTTTACCTTTAGATTCACTGTCTCAAATTTTGATCCACAAATATATCATTAATATTGTGCAGTAATTTTAGATAATATAAAAATCAATGGAATAATCAAACTTGTTGAAATAATTAGTGAAATTCCAGTCATTTTGTTAAAATATGTATGTTTGTGCATCACATTAATAATCTACAATTATTCAAAATTATGCCGCATTTTTACAGGCTGCTAGTTGTCGGGATTTTTGAAATGGAGTTGCAGTCATCTCTGTGAAACATAATTTTTAATGCATTCCAAATATATATGTAATAAATCTTTTTTCATCCATGCCTTACAAATTATAATTACTATAACTTTCATTTTCTCAGCTTAATTGCCTGTTCCTGATCTGCTTCTTCAAAATACCAAATCAGCAATTCCTTATCTATTGCATTCCAAATAATGGATGTTTCCTATTCCGAAGTTTCAAAGAGTCTAGCCACTAATTTGGCATTCTCTTTCTATGATCTGGCATTTGCTTGTATGCGCTACTTCACATGCGAGATTCCCAAAATGGTCATGAGTTGAAAACACCTAAAATAATTGCTAACATAATAGCCCAGATCTGTCTCTCACTGATCCGGTAATGCCGACGTCACCAACAATAGCACTGTGAGACATTAAACAGTATTATTTAATTGTTAAAGCACCTAAATTTCAGTAATTTTAAATTTAAAAAAGTAATTGTCATTCTGATTTCAAATTTAATAGCTCTAAAAATAGTGAAATAAAATTTGCTATCGATTGATATAAAATTTATCTCGCTATTATCAATAGTTCCCTAGAAATTTTAAATTATATTAATCATATATTTCAAATTAATTTCTGTTTTTTAATAGAAAGTAGTAAATTAAGTCAGTGATATATCATGAGCGTGATATAGTTTAGACGCCACGATGCATCTGGTTATTTATTACAATCATGATGATATAATTTGATATTTTTTGGCAACGTTTGACAAGCAGAGAAGTGCTTTGTTTTGATTAGACATCTGAAGTACAAGGAAAATTGTTAAACAATGAAAAATACTTCACACGGAATGTTGTTTACCAAGAGGTTTTTTGAATAAAGAAATATATAAATAAAAAAAATATTTCCTGTAATAAAACATATGTTTATTTTATTTGTTTTCAATCAATGTTAAACATTTCTCTCGCATATATAGCCATTTAAACACGTCAAATTTGATGTAAAATCTCTCAAATAAAGAGGCAATTTACACCCGTTTTGTAGTCTAACAATAATCTAATTGTGTATCTCTTTAAAAAATTATTTGAAGACTGCAATTAAAAAACTTTGATTACCAAATGACTAATTCTCTTCAGATGATTGAATTTCTAGTAAAAATTGCAAATGTATTCACACATATTAATCAAAATTTACTAAATTCAGCAGTTGTGGTAAGAAAAAAAAGAAGACAGTAATTCTGAAAATAAAAAAACTGCTACTTCTCACCTTCAGAAAACCTGTTGGATAGCTAAAAAATATATTTTTTAGAATTTAATTATCCTTGTTTCATAAGCCACTAAATTGCAGATACTTCTTATTTTTAACCAAATAAATAATGGAAAAAAACAAATTTTACAGATATCATTCAGTTTCTATAAATTATTTTGTAATCTACAATGTGAAATTTTTAACAGAATTCAAAACTACCAAATTGTGAATTTTAATGATGTAAAAATTATTCCTATTGTTGCAGTTTTAAGAAATAAAATAAATAATTTACATAGCATCACATACTGACCAAAAAAAAAAAAAATCAGCCTTAATTTTGTTTGACAAATTTTTAAATTGTCCACTAGTTTGTTCATCATTATGTTCTTGATTATGCTGTTCCTACGTTCATTATTTTCCTATTCCTAAGTATGTGGCTGACTATTTTACAGTAGAAATTAGTTCAGAAGAAGAAGCATGCATGCTTTTTATATTGGATGCTTAATTTAAACTTTTAAAAGTATTGCTCTATAATCCCTAGGCATGCTAACACCCTATGTCCTATTTACAGGACAGTTACATTTGACTTCCACATTGTTCAACTGAATTCATTTCATTGTTTCGTTTTTACTTTGTCTAACGTGTCAATGCTTATTTTGTAAACAATTTTCAAATGCCATTTACTACCAGCTATCCAGATTTAGAAGTCAATGTATCATTTTGATTTCTTTTTTTCTCCATTTTATCTATTTTCAAGACAATGCAAGGAATTAAAAAGTTATCTTTATTTTTTGATATTTGACTACATTAATATTATGCGTATAAAAAATTTTTTTAATGATTTTCTAAAAAATTTTTATAACTTTTCTAAAAAAAAAAATCAATTTAATTTTACTTCACAGATATCTTAATCCTGGTGTCTTGAACATAAAAGAAATATACTGAAATCTATGCTTTAAATTAAGTTGAGCATTAGCAGATTATCACAGTATTGATTATATGTTGTACAGTATCCATACTATTACTATCTGGAGTCATAAATAGCAGGGGTAATAAAATAAAGAGAAGAAAGAACAAAGCTGTTCAATAAATATTCATTCCATAAACAGGGCATCCTATAATACAGTTTATTATACAGGAATGTCCAATTCAAGAAATGCCTTAATCTTCCAAGAGTTAGATTTTTTTTACTATTAATTTCTTTTTATGAAACTGCTAGCTATTTTTAATAACTATTTAGATACAATGTTGATTTAATATAGCAATATGGAGCAACCAAAATGGGATTTTTAAGATACCCAAGGCAGAGATTTCAAAAGTTAGCCAGGCATCAAAACTATACCTTTTTTTAGGCTACTGTTGAGAAGCTTCTTAACAATTTTTTTTAACATGATGTTTATAAGCCAAATACTACCAGTAGATTGTGAGATGCAAAAATTGCTCTATAGGGCAGACTATTGGATCCGGGGCCACCAAATTAGGCACTTAGTTTCCTCTTGAGCATTGGTGCTTATGAAGAAAAGATTTTTCAAAATGTTAAATTGATTTTTAATTTGTTAAAAATTAATCAAAATTTTAACAATTTTGTTCATTAACTTCAGAGCACATTATCACACAAAAACGTTTTTCACACCACTTTATAAGTAAAAATTAGTTTCAAACACGATTTTATAACAATGCTTTACCTTTATATAACTGTGTGCAACAAAATAGTAAGATTGTGAATAAACGAGAGTATTTTAATTGGTCTCATGCGACTATGCAAAAGTAAATATTACATTTTTCAAGTTATTAATAAACTAATACTTTAACATATTTCATAATATTGGATGTATTTTCAACATAATGTTTTTGGGCTAGCATCTTTCCATAAATTGTGTGTTGCAAAATTCATTACATACAGAAATGCAATGGCTGATGCAATCATGCATAAAACATTATCACACTATGATGTTTCAGACTACAGGTTCCAATCTTCATCCCCCCCTTACAGCAGAAGATATTTTTTTTTTTTAGCTTTAGAAAATAAGATACGGTGATTCAATGGCATCTTTTATAATTTTAACAAGTTTATGTAACTGTTCTTCCTTTTATAATAGTAATAACAATTAGAATCCACAATCAATGCTGCTTCCTAATCATTTTCAAAACTGTAATTTACTTTTTGAGTCAAATTTGAAATAATAGAAAAGAGCATAAACCACATTAAAATTTTGAATATAAAATGAGATGTAAAATATTACAGATTGCTTTCAGTCAGGAAAATTTTAAATTGCTTTCAATCATTGAAAAGTCAAGCTTTTTTTATTTTCTCAGCAGAAACTTCACTTTATTATGAGGAAAAAAAAATAATAATTCAACTTATGATGCATAACAAGTCACCAGATACAAAAGAAACACATGATAACAATCCCCACTTGCATCTCAAGTCACAGTACAAAAGAAACACAAAACAATAAAAAACAAGTTTCACAAAATCTTAATAAATAATTCACAGATGACACATATTAGTGGAAATAATTTTTAGATGCAATATGAGAAAAGTTTCAAAACTTCATGATAACAAATCTCACAACAAAACATAATAAATATTATCAACATAAATTATACAATGAAAAAAAAAGTTATCACCATAAAAGTTATATAAACCAAGAAAACATAAACAGTATCATTTTTCAAAAAATTGAAAAAAAACCCCTTTTTTCTTTAGATGATTCTTACTGTCCGTCCGCCAAGTTGTTTCATTGGCGGCAGTCACCATAGCAACTGGTTATATTAGGGAAGATCCATTTCAAATAGGAGGAATCCGACAAAAGTTGGGGTTTATTTTATTCCTGATGCCAGTTTGCAGTGGTAATAAGAGTACATTATTCATGAACTTCTACCTACTTATTATCGATTCCTCCTAAGATATCCTGTTTCTATAGTGACCGATATCAATGACACAATTTGGCAAGCAGAGTTCTGTGGTGACAGACAGTACAATTTACTCAGTCAGAAATAACAAATTAGGGCTCTGTATAAATACATATTTTGTACTTCCAAACACGACACCCCTTTAGAGCAAACAAATTTTCTTGGAACAATGGGTGGCAGCTATAGAGAGATTTCACCGTACTTTTTGGTTAATGGAACCATAATCATTGCCAAACTGAAATGTTGGCATTTTTCTGTATTGCTACCAACATTCATCACTCGGATATGGCGATTTGTCATTAAGATTTGGCGATTTTTATCTGGGGTTCAGTTAATAGAAAAGTAGGGGAGACTGGGGATGTTTGACCCACTTTAGAAAAAAACTGTCTCTCATTTTCTGTAAAAACAAGATTGAAATCTATTTTTTTTAACCATTTTATAACTCATATTATGGGACATATTTCCACACTATTATAATTTATAAAATATTTAAAATAACATTTTTTATGAAGATTTTCCAAAATAGTAAAAACTGGGTGAAACGTACCCACTTCAGGGAGGTTTGACCCACTTATTAAAAACAAAATAAAACAATGTTTAAAAAATAACAATGACATATTAACTACTTAATTAACTATTCCTCTTTATAACCCTACAATTCAGAATTAGTTTATTTCGTCAACAACATATAAACTGCATTCTGTGAAAGTTTTTACAATCACCAAAGTCAAATTTAATTTTCAAAGTGACTCTTTTGGTTTTACCACATTTGTTTTAATTAAAGCCCATTGCTCTACCCAGACTTCAGAGCTTCACAAAGATAATTCTTTATGCTTGTGTATGAATTCTTTCAACCAGTCATAGCTAGCATATTTGTTTGTTGACTGTCTTTGTAGTTAATCCGTAACGTAACTCGGAAGCAAGCTGTAAATATTCCTGCTTCCCCTATTTCAGGGAATACTTGACAGGAGATATGATTAGCTTCAAATTATATATTTCTATCTTCAAAGCCTTTATATTTATCCATATATCTCTTCCTAAAGTTTTTTTTTTGTCAATTTAATCCTCAACGAAAGCTTTAACATTTTTCTCTTTTTAAATGATGGACAGAATAACAGTTTTAATTAACGTTGGGAATACCTTTCTTTTATTTTATTGTGACTTATAGAAAAACAGCATAAAAATAAACAAAAGACTTTGTTTATTATCTTCATTATTTTTTCATTAAACCTACTGAAGTGTTAATGAGGTCCAGAGATGAAGATATATTTTTGTTCTTTTCATTGTTAAAGATTTTAATACCCATTTGCCCAAAAATATCCAAGATATAATAGAATAAACAGTAGCATGTATGAATGGTACAATATCGCTTTGATGAAAATTTTATATGCTTTGAACACTTTAGGCACAGAATTTTCCAACCGAGATATAAATCTTGCAAACATAGAAATTATTAATTAAATTAATTTTAAATTAAGTTATAAATATGTAAGATTTAATTTTAAATTAAAAATGTTAGCCCTTTAAAATCATAAAATGGGGAGGTTTGACCCGGGTCAAACCTCCCATACTTGCTATGGGTCAAACATCCCCTTGCAGTAATTTTATTAAAAACATAAAAAAGCACACATTAATAACTATTATTATTTCTATTTAAGTGGATAGTCTTTCAGAGCATTATTTAAGGTTGCTTTATAAACCAAAATATTTTTATAAATTTAACATATAATTAGAACAAGTTCTTACAAATGAAAAACCAAAAATTTACTTTTCTAAGCAAGAAATATGAAATTGGAAATAGCTTCTCTGTTTTTTCTGCCAAATGTCTTAAAACTTTAATATGGTATGCAGTTGATGATTATTGAGCTGCCATCTGGTATTTAATCTTTGAAATCAGTTTTTTAAAAAAAGTTAAAAAAGGTGGGTCAAACCTCCCCTATGGTCAAACATCCCCAGTCTCCCCTACACAATATTTATGCAGTAAAACATTAGCACATTTACATTACAATATCACTTAACTAGTAGCAATGCGACCTCACCGATGCAAGAAAAGAGATTTTTCTGTTTAGCTGAATAAATATTTATAAAGCTTACCAATTCATGTTTTCCCATCTATAGGCTGCAGTTAATAAATAATTTTGAAAAGCCTGCATATTATTTAAAATTGAAACACATATAGAAAATTTTAAATTTCATAAAAAACAAAATTAACAACATTTCAAAATTATCATAAATATTATCACATCAAAGCTAAGCATTTCTTATTTGTGATGACGATATAAACTTTGAATGACTGCCTGTTTAGAAGGCTTTCACCGGAATTTTTTAAAAAATCACCGTGTATACACTGAAACTTCATAACATCATGTGCTGACATAGATGAACACGGCTAGATAATTTTATGAAAGTTTGCAGTCCCTGATCTCTAGATCATCTTCATCTGTTCAGTCCTCATAATCATGTTTTCCCCTTTTCCAGTTCATGTTTAATTCTTAGGTCAATATCCAGAGAATATGCGACAATAACATATCTGTCTACACCTGCCAAAGCCTGCAATTCCTCTTTACTAATTCATTATACATTCTTTTTTTATTTCTTAGGCCTAAATATTTGGGTTTAAATGATCATGTTTTTCCCTTTCCAGTTCATGTTTCATTCTTAAGTCAATATCCAGAGAAGATGCGACAGTAACATATTTGTATAAATCTGACAAAGCCTGCAATTCCTCTTTACTAATTCATTATACATTCTTTTTTTATTTCATAGGCTTAAATATTTGGGTTTAAATTTCCCTTCCGAAGTGCTGTTTTTAGAGAGATTTTCAGTAAATAGAATTTTGTAGATATTTTACAACATTGCATTTGTTGAATTTTAAAATTCACAATCACCAAATAAGTTCCTTATAAATTCTTCTTAGAAAACAATTAATAAATATCAATCACACTAGTTTTCATCATGAAGATATAATTTCATAAACAGAAATATAATACTGACAAATCCCATGTGTGAACACCATTCTATAAGTGAATTAAACATAAAACTTAGAATTAATGTCCATCTAATGTATCATTTTTTTTAAAAAAAATGTGCATTTCAGATGAATTTCTAAATACAATAAACCCTTGATTTAACAGACTAATAAGGGTGAAAGAAAGTCCATAATCTACAGTATGTTAAATCATTAACTGTATTATGAGCAACATTTAAAATAGGATATTACACTGAAAATTGTGCAGTATAAAGCAAATGTAAACATTTAAAGTACCTACTATATTAGTAACAGAAATTGGGGAAAAAAGCATAACAATTATGAAAAGGATATTATTATTCAAATGGTGTTTGTTAAATTAAAGAGTTTACTGTATATCTATTTTCTACATACACTTTTGAATTTTAGTTATTCACGTTTGATTTTCCATTAAAAAAAAGTCTACAATTTTTTTCTCATTACTAAATGATTATGAGCAATTTTTGTGATAACGTAGTCAATTATTATCAAAATAAACCTGAAGGATTGAGTTACAATAAGTTTGAAATGAAATTGTATCAAAAGATTGTTAAATAAAATATTTTATATTAATCTTTCTTGTCTTAACAATAGGATAAGAATCTTAGGTAATATATTAATTTATTTCAAAAAAGTTTTTTCTACAAAAAGATAAAATTCCTTTTCATCATTGTCCTTAACATAATAATGCTACAAACAGCCCAACTTGCAACACAAAATTGTTTTCATGAACTAAAGAGGTTATTATAAATAACAATACAACACTAAGACAATAAAAATAGGAACAAATAAAATATGCATAGGCAATATTTCAATGACATGCCAAATCCTTAAAATACAGTTTTGTAAAATAAAAACATTATAAAAATTTTCATGGTTTCCAAGGAAGGTCAATAAATGTTTTACTGAAGACTTCAGAGTAGATTCTTTCAGAGCATCTTTATTGCTTGATGACTATCGCTGTATAAGGAATGAAGTCACAAAGAAATCTTTTTTTTTAACACTGGACAGAAAAAAAATATCCCTTAAAGCTATAGAGGAATTATATAAAGTAGTTATAAATATTTTCCATGCAGTAAATCAAATGAAAATGAAAATTCAAGTATAATGTCATTATGATGTGCTCAAAAAGAAGGTTTAGAATTCATTCAATATTTCAGAAATGCTTGAAGAACTCTTGTTCAGGAATGACACAAAAGTTTTCTTTTATTAGTTCCAATATACGAAGTTCCACTATTGCTGTGGCATATAGTTTACTGAAAGTTATTGATTATTCCAAAAAACAATACCTTTGTCTTACGTTCTGTCATCAACTGTTTCATCTGATGTCGGAGAAGAGCTAGAATAGGAATCATTAATTTTTGTTCGGATTTCGGCAATTCTATTTTCCATAAACGCAGCGTAATGATGATACATTACTTTAACTCCACTGGAAATGGATAACTGCATTCGTAAATTATATCGAACAGCGTAGCCATTGTTTTTCTCAGCTCTTCTGAAAAGTTTTCGTAAATAACTGATCTGATTGTCGAGATGATTTATTTGTCGAGTAGCAAGAAATAATTTGCGCTGAGCAGCATATAAATGTGGCCGCAATTCGTGAGTTTCCAGTTTTTTGACACTTTTCATACTATTCATGTTGAACCGATGTCAACAAAAGTATAAACAATATGGAAGGCCTAGTTTATAATTATTCAAACCTTGACCAACTTCAGTCATAAACTGCACCAACTAAACAGATTGGCGCAGTAAAAGCTGTATAATTAGCCTTGTCCGTTTATATAAAAATATTGCAGAAAGATGACCGGGAGAAAATTCTCCAGTTAATTTGAGTCAGAATAAAGAAATCGAACGTAAGTTTATTTCCTCGTAAAACGTCTTCTTTTCATTAGTAATCCAAATTATGTAGACGAAAATCCATTATCCACACACCGAAATAAAAATTATTATATTAGTAAATTAAAAAAGCAAAAATATTACAAAATAACAACTTCACACTACAAGGATGATTGTGAAATTTTGCATCCCGAAATGGAATGAATAAAAGCATGATTATAAAATATAAAAAGAAATATTTCTGATTTTTAAAAGCTAATAAACGAAAGATTTGATTATGCGCAGTAATCCAATCTTTACTTCAATATTTATTGCCCAAAACTAGGAAGTTGTAGTTAAAAAGGAAATAAGAACAAAATTTATCGTTCGCAGCTAGCAACTTCGCATAATGGCTAGTAATTTCACAAACTACCATTCATGAATTTAATCTATATTATTTCTGATTTCACCAGCCACTATTCACAGAAATCATGAATTGCATTCCATAAAAACTATGGATTGGATTCACAGGCATTCTGTTCCCCAATGGCACAAGATATGATTTAGAATTTAACAATTTCACGCTATCCTACAAAAGTGCGTTCAAAAGAAAACATGGACGAGTTTTCTGGTTTTGTAGCGTAACTCTCTACTACACAATAATTCAAATAATAAGGTAGGGCTGACATCTACCCGATGTCTGGTTTTGGCTAAAATGATCAACAAATACTGAATAGGCAAGGATCTGACACATAAAAGACATTTAATTACGGACAAACATAACACACAACGTTACATTGAGAAGTTACAAAGTACATCTGCATTAGTGTTGTGTCGTTCACTCCGAAACGAATCCGAGGATCCGGATCCTCAAAAGGAACGACCGTATCCGATTCCGACCAAAAGGAACGAATCCACTAAAAGGAACGAATCCGCGGAATCGGATTCGCGCTGAATCGGATTCGCGATGCATCCGCGGAATTGGATTCGCGATGAATCCGCGGAATCGGATTCGTGAATCGGAATTGGATTCACTCTGATTCCGCGGATTCGGAATTACTGATTCCGATTCAGAATCACTGATTCGAATCTATAATTTTAGAGAAAATTATTATTAATTTTTTAAAAAATCCTGAAAAACAAAAAAATAATATTTCTTGTTATTGCATCATGTTTTCACATATCCGCATCTTTCACAGCCGCATGTTTTAATTTTGGAAGCGTTTTAATCATTCCGCCCTAATTAAACGCTAATTAAAATGGCTTTATCTTTTGTAATTCTATAAATGAAGAATCAGAATCAGCACAATTTTATTAACTATCATAAACACCACGGTTCCGTTCAGATTTTTTAATCTTCAAATTTTTTTTTGTATTTTTATCCTATTTACGGACTCAAAAATTTTCTTCCGCTGTTTTAAGCCCTTTTTTCTGTTTCACACTTGGGCTATGGTAAACAAGCTGATTTCATAGAACATGCTAAGACTTCTAGTTTAAAAGTAGCCCTGGTGCTCTAACTCAATTTCAAGACCGTCTGTCGCCCTTTTAATTAAAATCACCCCCCCCCCCTTCAATCTGGATGACCAGAGAGTTTATAAACTCATTTCGTGCTTTTTAACATTAGTTACAATAGTACCATATTATCCCCAAACTTTTAGCTTTCTCAACTGATTGTCCCTATCTCTATTCATGTTTTAATGAATACCCCCCAATTAAAAGCTAATTAAAACGGCTATAACTTCTGTAGTTTTGCAAATAAAAAATCAGAATCAGCACAATTTTATTAACTATCATAAACACCACGCGGTTCCGTTCAGATATTAAAAAATCTGAATCTGAATCTGAGTCTTTTTAATCTTCAAAATTTTTTTTGTATTTTTATCCTATTTACGGACTCAAAAATTTTCTTCCGCTGTTTTAAGCCCTTTTTTCTGTTTCACACTTGGGCTATGGTAAACAAGCTGATTTCATAGAACATGCTGAAATTTCTAGTTTAAAAGTAGTCCTGGTGCTCTAACTGAATTTCATGACCATCTGCCGTCATTTTAATTAAAATCCTCTCACCTGCAATCTATGTGAACAAAGAGTTTCGCAACTCATTTCGTGACTTTTTAACATTAGCCACCACAGTGCCAGATTATTTCCGAAATTTCACCTTTCTTAACTGATCGGCTCTCTTTCTATTTATATTTTAATTATTCCCCCAACTAAAATGGTTAAAATTATTAAAATGGTTATAACACCTGGATTTTTGCAACTATAGAGTCAAAAATTTCAAGTTATGCTCACCATCCTAATATGCTCTGATTCACTACAGTTGCGTACTGAAAAGTTGAAAAGCTTTATTTACAGCGTTGTTCGGTCTGATTCGAACATAGGAAATTTACACTCTCTTTTAGATAAGCATTGTTGTTTTTGACACGGTAGCATTTCCAAAGTATTTTATTTATAAATTTACGATCATTAGTCATCCTTGAGATCCGTATATCTGGATTAGTTATGAAGGTTTGTTGGAGTTCACAAGCTTACATAACCTCAGAAATATAGCTGAAAATAAATCCGGTTTATAACCGGTAATATATATCTTTCTATACTTTTCTCATCATTTCGACCATTCTTTGTTACAGACAGAGAGAAAAACAGTACTGAAGCCATCTCTTATATTCACTATATGCGTTCATTCTCTCAGAAGCCAACATAAACTAGCTAAAACAGTAATTTACCCTTACTTATCAGTTTTATGACAGCATCAGCTCTCAATTCAAGTTTGTATTACTTGTAATCTGTCTATTAAAATCTTGGAGTTTTTTACAAATTTGTTCATAAAAACCATTTAACTTATCTATATACGCAAATCCATATGCTTTTAGATTAGAGATTGATTTCGAAATTTAGGAATGACTTTTATAAAATTATTCGTCATTTTCATTTTTCCACCCATATTGAAAATACCAGTCATTAAACTTTTCCTGCTGGTGTGGCGTGGAAGTTTGGAGAGGAGTTAAGTGATATCTTTACTTAGAATATTATATCATCTCAAAAATAAATAATTCATCCAAAGGAATTTTATTTTAATTCCGTATGAAACAAAATTTAATATTTTTGATGGAATTTTTTTAAAAGATCGAAAACATTACTGCAACTTTTACACCACGGAAAGCAAAGAAACTTAGAACTACATATCCTTTGATCGTTCATTTAATTCTTATCTTAAACAACTGAACAAAACAATTATAACTTCAATGCTCCACATTTTCACTAATGCACTCAATATTATAAAATATCCAGACTTTCTGCTTTTGTTACGAACAAAGCACAATATCACATTCACAAAATTTAAGCAGGTCAGTAAAAGAATTATTTTTCTAAAGAATTATTCTTTATTTAACAATAAATAGTTATCTCACTTAATTGATGCAATAAGGTTATATCAGATTGTTAAGTCTCAGCACATTTTTGAGTAAACGCATCAAGTAGAATAACCTTTAACTGAAAATAACTTTTAACATAAAGCAAAAGAAAAATGTTAATAAATTTGGCGAATTGCAAAATTGGAAAAAAAAACCCATTCGCACCATACTTTAAAAACCAAAACTCCCTTCTTTGAAATCCTTTTTAGTAAAAAAAAAACTAAAAAACAGACAGGAAAATCTTTTTATGATTTTTCGTTCTAAATTCAAAATTGCCACCACAAAAATATTTTCATTTCTTAAAGCTCGATAAAAATAAAATTACTTTCAACTAATCAAGAGGAATGCCGAAAACTAAATGTTTTTTGTCCACACTTTTGTCCCTTTCATTAATACTTTTTTTTTGAAAATCTTACTGTAAGTCTTTTCCGTCTTGGGAAATGTAATTATCACAATTTCTCACACATACGGCTCATGCCTTATCTATACAGTAAAACCAATTATCACCTGATGGGGCTTCACTTATCTTCTCCTTGCTAGACCTCCCAACGACTGTGAAATTGTTCCCACGTTTTTCTTCCGGAATTGAGAGAATTCTAAACATATATGTTAGGAGAAATTAATTCTTATTTTTTCTCAGTAGAAAATGTACTGACGTGCTACTAAAATTGTTTGATGTAATTAGTTTAAAAATATGTTTATCATTTGCAGAAAATAAATGTCCTTATTTGGGTATTTTATCATTTGGAGTAAAAACCAATTTTACGATTGTGCACGCACATTAAGAAGCAAGTGGACATTGTGGTTACCTCCTCCCTCCTGTCTTTTAAAGTGATTGGGAAATAAGGCTTGTTATTTCCATCGACTCCCCTGCCTCACATGAAGTTTTCTCACATTACCAATCAACTTCTCGTCACACATGGGGTGACTGAATAGGACGGGAGTGGAGAGGGATGTAAAATGACATGCCTGGTGATTACAGTACATACAGGTGATGAAATCCTAATCTTTTATGGCCGGAAGCTCTGAAATCTTGGAGCGTTATCTGAGATATCTGCTGAAGACAACGGGTAGTGAATGAAATCAAAAACTGAAAACAGAAATAATTGAAATAAAAAAAAAATTCAGATATAATGAAGTAGAAAAACATTTTTAGAAGAAGGTAAAAACAAGCACACATAACATAATTTTCTATTAGTTTTACAAGTTTACCTTCAGGATGATTCTTCTACATGATCACATCAGCGTGCCCATGATCTACATCTAAAAGTTGGGAAAGTAAATTTTCCGGAAGCTAAGTTTTTAAAAATAAAATCTTGTCAATCTCCCTTTTTAATATGAAGTTATTACTAATAATTTAAAACGAGACAATTTGGGACATTTAATACATATCCTAGAGACTTGTTCAATCCAGGGCAAAGAGCTGAAACCAGGACTGTCCTGTCTCCTTCAAGACACCTAGTTCCTTTAATAGTAGTTGCCTGTAAGGTAAAGTAAAATTCTGCTAAACCCATACCAGTCTGAATGAGCTGTTAACTTATCCTTCGAACCCTAAAAAA
>BGPR01012536.1:26427-44585 GCA_013235015.1 Araneus ventricosus | reverse complement strand
GTACCAACTTCTAGATTTCAACCCAACATTTATACAAAAGTAGTTAAAGCATGACTTTTCGTCACGATATATTATACTCAGTCGAACAAGAAATATTTTAATAAAATTTTACAGTGTCTATGTCGAATAGTTTAGCTCCAACAGACCTTCGAAACCTAGCTACCTGGTTTTACTCCACTTTTCCTATATATTTATATTTCTTTTATATAATTTCTAACAAATTAGTGTTGCTAGAAAAGTGAACAATATTTTGACTTTAATATTTTTTTTTTACATTTTGATAACTAAAAACTCTAAATAATATTTCAATTATTTACTTTAACATTTTCTTTATATTACATGTTTCGTAATTGATTGTCTATTTATGTGCCCCTTGAGTTTGTCGCCAATATGGCAGCCCAATTGGCAACCAAACATTGCATTGAGGGGTCGCCAAATGGGTTGCCATATTGGCAATTCTCATATCTCAGTTACGTACTCGCTCTCGGCGCTACTAGCCACTAGCATCCTGCTGGGAGAGCACTGTTTTGAATGAAAAAGTGTTATATTGTCGCTGTTATATCAAAATGTCTTACTTCAAAAACAACATACAATAAAACATGCGAAATTTTGATACAAGCTCTGGAACCACTAACGGTATATCTCATTTTTGTGACAACATACAAAAATCTTATATCAAATACAACACAATTTTAGAGCAAATAGTAATTATAGTATGAAGAAAATGTTTCGGCAAATTTGACATATGATATTTTGAAATAACAGTTACGACATATTGAAAGCTCAGTCATAGACAGAAATTCACACTCTGAAATGCCAAACCTATATCAATAAGTGGATGGTAATTAAGGTTTTTAGCAGCTAAGATATCATGGAACAGCTTCGAGATTCGGCATCACTGGTTACATTTTGCTACTTTAGCGTCTTTTTTGTTGCGTAAACAAACATGGCGACTGTTATGTTGAACATTTTAGTGTTCTCTTGCGTACGTGTTCCGGGCAAATTTTTTTAACTTAAAAAAACATCAGCGACTTCGCTTTCAGCAAAGCGGGAACATCGTATCTTCTCTTTTTTATTGAATGTTAGGAATCTAGCTTTTTTTTTACTTCCGACCTGGAAAATGGAGTCTTTCGGCGCATAACGTAAAAAGTCGTCGAAATCACAAAATATTGCCAGTGATGCCATACATCAAAGCTGTACCGAAATGTTGTGAACTCGACGTCATAAACTTATTTTCTTTATCGATACAAAGTTGTTTTACACCAGAACGAATATAGTAGTGTATACCTACGAAGTTATGCCTAACTTGGTACCTGTTTTCTTTTGTAAACAAACAGACCGTTGCCATCGGCAATAGAGAAATTAACCTCTTATCTGTGCCACGTAAGTTACCGTTTTATATATATATATACACACAAAATTTGTCAAATAATCGCTTGGAAAAATTCAATTTTGCCGTGTTTTTTAGTTTCACCTAAATCAGTAATAGTATTAAATTGAGAAATTTAAAATCCACCACTTCTGCAAAAAATCCATTTAAGTTTTAAAGTTTGGGGTATTGAGCTTCTTATATTGGGATATATGAAAATCACAAAAGTTATAAGACACCTATTCATTAAAATGACATCATTTCAGACGGGGTTTGAAAGTATTGCATTTTTTTCTGAAACGTCACGTCTGATTTAAAAAATAACAAACTGAGAACAAATAATGCAAATAAGCAACTACCTCTGAAGCTTTTTACTTTCTCGTACACAAAGTATAGTTGAAATCTAGAAGTTGGTACTCACTCTTAAAATGGTGCCAAGTCGCCAAAGCTAGTGTAAGTAGTGCATTAGTCTCAGTATGTGCATTGCTGGTGCAAGTAAAGTTACTGCAGGTAATAACCTGCATTAGTTTTGACGACTTGGCCCCTATGAAGTGCAGATGGTCAACGTCCTTCTTTGACGGTTTGCGGCGTTATAGGAGTATGTACCAACTTCTAGATTTCAACCTAAAGTATTAAAAGAGGATATATTATTAATCAGTAAAAGTTCGATTTTGTTTCGACTGCAATATTCCTCAATTGACCTCGAGGGTCTGATGAGTTTCTACGCTTTAGATTTTCTTTCTCCGAAAAAACAATTTTTACAATTGCGTCAGTCTGTCTGTCAACGCGATGACTCAAAAACAGAACGAGCTGGCAAACGAAATTTGGTATGCTGTCTTAACGTCAAAATAGTCAGTGTGTTTGTCTGCCCGTCCACTTGTATGTGAGCACTATAAATCTTCTAATATTACCTATATAAACAGGTATATTGCTGTGAACTTACACTCTGCTTGAGAAATAGTAATGGAAGGAAGTAATAATAGTGGAGGAAACTTGGCATGCGATTTTTATCACTAGAATTATAGATCATTATCAAATTTCTGACCAATTCTGTTGAAGTATAGGTTGTCTGTTTATCTGTCCTTGTGTTTGTGAACGCTATAATATAAAACCGAAATGAGGTAGATAAATTAAATTTGATTGTCACCGAAATTGTAGATCTGCATCAAAGTTTGGATCCTATCCGATTGTACAGAAGAGATCAGAAATGAAATTAGATTCTCTTCCTTGTGAAACGAACGCTGCTGCTTATTTATCATTTCTGTATCTTTTGAAAACGAGCCAAGTAAAACAAGAGTATGCCACGGTCTCGTCAGCTATCTCACAGAGCTAACCGTTAAAGTGCTTGCTAAACGGCTTCTAGTTTGGACGACTTTTGGCTAGTTATCGCTCATTAAAAATTCTAATTAATTCCGCACCATAACCTTAAGTCTAACCGGGAGTTCTCTTCCTTCTACTTTCGTTTATACTGGCGCAATATCGAGTTTTTGTGCTTCGGAGTATAATGAAGAAAACCGAATATGCATTTTGGACGCCTTCCTTTCGACCGATTCGGTTGAAAATTTGGTTGAAATCTAGAAGTTGGTACACACTCTCAAAATGGCGCCAAGTCGCCAAACCTAATACAGGTAATACCTGCATATAGCTTTGGCGACTTGGCTCCAATGATATGCAGCGATCAATGTCTTGCTTTGGCGATTTGGCAGCGTTTTAAGAGTGTGTACCAACTTCTAGATTTCAACCGAAAACTTATATAGATCTGCAGTTTTGGGGACAAAACCACAAAAAAAAAACATTAATTAAAGAATCGTTTTTTTTTTTTAATTATCGAGTACATCGTATATGTGAATGTGAAGACCGAAAAATACGAAACCCCTAAACAGACCCAAAATTTGACACAAATCTACAATTCCTGAGGTACGTTTCCGTTAATGCAACCCCAGACAAAAACGCTAAATTCCTAGATACAGATCGCCAAATCTTAGCGATGGCTTTCTTGGTGAAGGATGTTGATGCCAAAATGGAAATCCCCAACGTTTCAATTCGGTGACGATAGGAATCCATTAAGGGAAAAGGATTGCAATGAAGTTTAATGTGCTCATTGAGTTTGTCACCGATATGGTAACCCATTTGGCGACCAAACAATGCATTGAAATAGTTCTGGTTCGGTCGTCAAATGACTTGCCAAATTAACGACAAACTGAAAGGGCGCATTAAACTGCATTTCAACCCTGAAAATTACCAATTCTGCTGTTAAAGCCTTATTCTAAATATCGTAGCTTTTATGTTTTTGAGTCATCGTGTTCACACGCACAGGTCTGACATACAGACCCACCGACACACATAATTCCATAAATGGTTTTATCGCACTCAGAGTTGTTTAAACCTTGGAGATTCATCAAAATTTGGAAGTCGAATTTTTTGACTATTACAGTATTTGGTACAGCTTTGATATTCGGCATCACTGGCGATATTTCGTTATTTCGGCGACTTTGGCGACTTTCTGGATAAAGTTATGTTTAAGGTAAGGAAATTCTCGTTTCGGAGAATTTTTTTTAGAAAAACACCTAGATTTGTAATATTCAATAAAATCGAAGCTACGAGGTTCCCTCTTTGCTGAAAGCGAAGCCGATTATCCTTTTTAAACTTAAAAAAAAAATCTGCCGGAACGCTTACGCAAGAGAACACTAAAATGTTCAGCAAAACAGTCGCCATATTTGTTTAGGCAGCCCTACCGACGCCATGTTTGTTCACGCAACAAAAAAAGTCGCCGATATAACGAAATATCGCCAGTGATGCTGTATGTTCCCAGTACTTTTCTTGGTTGAAATCTATAAGTTGGTACACACTCTTAAAATGGCGCCAAATCGCCAAAGCTAATGCAAGTATTATCTGCATGTAGCTTTGGCAACTAGAAGCCAAGGAGTTCAGCGGTCAACGTATAGCTTTGGCGATTTGGCTGCGTTTTAAGAGTGTGTACCAACTTTTAGATTTCAACCCTTTTCTTTTGTATACTTTATTGAATAAAACCAGCTTTGTAAAAACGTCGGTCTAGATCTGAAAATTGGTGCACACTAATCTTAAAAGAGCTCCAAGCCGCCAAAGCTAATGTAAGCAATAAGGTGCTCAGTCAAGGTTATTGTTTAATTGTCTGAAGTTTTAAGCAGCCACCTTGATTTGGCAAGTTGCCGACATCCTGTTATATAGATGGGAATCTTTTAAGTCAGACTTTACTCAAAGATGGTGAAATAGACGTATTTCTACCAATGTACCTATTCGGTTGAAATCTAGAAGTTGGCACAAACCCTTAAAACGCCTCCAAATCCTCAAAGCAAGAAGTTGTCCTATGCACTTCATTGATACCAAGTCGTCAAAGCTAATGCAATTAATATTTGCATATAGTTTGGCGTCTTATCGCCCTTTTAAAAGTATGTTCCAAATTCTAGATTTCAACCACATATCTATTAATAATTAAGCTTATTTCTTTCCCTACTGATAAAAAATATCTGTTTAACACAAATAGTTATACTGATATTAGAACTATGCTAATTAAGATGCAAAATTAAAAGTTTAATTTCAAAATGATACAAAAACAGATGATCATGGACTTACTTTTTTCTCCAGTGGCTAAAAATACTATAATGCACTCTTCTTTGCTGTCATAACTGAGTCTTTCAGAACTGCGGGCTCTCTATTTTTCAATAAAATTTTCCACCAGCAACTATAATTATAAACTTCTGAAAATACTATACACTGCTGCGAGAAAACTACCTTTTATTATAAGACTTTTACGAATAAAGTTTTAAAACTATTGTATGAATACATGAATCTATAACGTAATTCTACCGCACGAATTTTATCGTCAATGCCATCTTGTAATTTCATCTCCACAACGAGCTAAATTCCCCCTTTTCAGTGAGATGAAAAATAATCTCGCATGCTGTAACTTGGATGAAAAAATAAATGTAATAGAATTAATTTTAATATAAAAATTATAAATTTAATTTTAATAATTTAATTTTGGATGTAGGTATTTTAAGATTGTAATGTGAAAAACAACAGTTCATCTCTCCCAATTAATGAAAAAAGTTCACAAGTTTCAAATAGCAGCACTTTTTTGGAGAGGATGTGATATTGTAATGTGATCTTCAGACTGAAAAGCCATAAATGGAGTTGGAATAGTGCCTGTTGTTCAAAAAACGCCGGTGCTAGGCAAAGACAAAGAAAAAAAATCCCTTTACGGCAAGCTTGAAGGCAAAGGGAAATTCCTTTACGCTAATGTTACAAAAGTAATGAAATATTACATATTGATCAATACAGACATAGGCAATGACTTTGTTGTTTCCACACATTGCAATATTTACGCTGTGAATCTGTTTTCATGACATTTAATTTTTTACTATATCAAGGTTTTATCATTACATTTTTCATTCCAAAAGGTTATGCTAGATATATCGGTCAGTACATTGGTTAATTTTTTTATATCCCACCACATAATCATTCAACAGGTAGGAATCATAAAGAAATAAACATCCCAGCAGCGCAAATATCCCCTAGATAACATTAAGCCAGCCGATCTGAAACAGTAACAAATATTGACACCTGACATGAATGAAGAAAGATTCTGGATTTAAAAATTAATTATTTAATCTTGGTTACCATATAATTGTGCGAACATTACTTTGTCATACGCAAAAATCACATGAAATGAAACATTTAAACATTACCAGAATAGGCTCATTTAGAGAATTCCCTGGTTACAGAGATAATAGTCACTAAGTTCGAAACACATAACAAAATAAAAATTATTAAACATTGTGAATTGCAAATTTAATACGTGTGTTTAAAGCATAGGATATCAATGCAGCCATTTTGAGCAGCAAATTTAAATCTTCATTGACAGTTAAAAGCAAGTACTCAGACAGAAAACCCCAAAACAATTTTAAAAGTTAAATGAGATATTTTTCAATATAAAAAAGAATAAAGGGAACTCTTATATATCTATCTTCTTTTGGCTTTTTTATATTAACCAACTGACCCGGCAAACGTTGTTTTGCCATGTATATTATTTGTAGGAAACATTTTTTTAGGTCAATAAAAATAATTATCTACTATAAGTGTTCGGGGATGTACTTATAATCGAAAGCGTTATAAACAATAAAAGAATGCTTTTGTAGGGTAATAAATTAATGTTTATTAATGTAGAGAATATATTTTAAATTACAATTCTTGCTAGTTATCTAAATATCAAATTATTCATATTGTAACATCAATTATGGCAGTTGAAAAAATTAATCTCTTAGCGCAATAGAGTGTACAATATTCTGGTTAGTCCGTCTTTAGAATACACAACAAACTGGATGGTTTTCCCACGCGAGAACATGCCACATATAGTTTGTCCATGCGGAAAAGCATGGTGTTTCAAATCTAACCACATACAGACAATGTCTGGCCTTTGACTTATTGATCGTCATAGCGAATGCCAATATAATTGGAAATGAGTGCGTTTGAATTCAATTGGCACATCTGTCGGAATCATAGGGATTCGTGGCAGCAATCACATTTTGGCCTTGAAATTGCCATTCAAGATGATGGCTTCTATAACGTTTTTCATTAATGTTTTATGACTAATCGAGTGCCATTACATAGCCGTGGTGGGTTTAAGTTACGAAGGAGAATAATCGGTGATCCAACTTTCAATGTAAATTGTGGTGGCATGCCTGGCAAATCCAACAAATTTAAAACTCAATTGGATAATTCAGTCTCGTTGGTATCACAAACTGCATCGATAGATTTATATGACATCAAGTCCCCAGGTAACAACTGTTGTATCTTTAAATTTAATCCATTGACGTCCACATTTTACTTGCCAAAATCGCTCTTTCTGCCAGCCACTTATGATTTATATTGTGTGTGTACGTCGGGAAATATTCGATCGATGAGAGTATTTTGCGAGTCGATGATTGTAGAAGTCCGTCTGTAATTTAATGATCCAGTATTTTCAGTACAGCAACTTTCCCATCGCCAATATCTAACAGTTGTTTAGAGAATGTTTCGGCGGATGGATCCTGAAGCATTTGAACGCGCATGTTCACCGTCAGTTGTACTTTTTCAACATTACGCCATAGTCGCGATGATTTTAAGCAAGCGTTGATTTCATCAGCGTACGTTGAACGTGGAATAACAGGAAGTGTTCTGCCTGAATCACCTGAAAGGAGTAACAAAGTGCCGCCAAATAATTTATCGTTTTTTTATATCCTTAATGTCCTATCCAATGCCTCAAGCGAATGTTTGTTGCCATAGTGCATTCATCCCAGATAATAATTTTACATTGTTTCAGCACTGAGGTAGACGATTGTTTTTTATCTTGCACACTGCATCTGGATTATTTTGGATGTTCAATGGCAGCTTAAATGCTGAATGAGCTGTTCTGCCTCCATCTAATAAAGTTGCTGCAATGCCAGAAGATGCAACGGCCAATGCGATGCCATTTTTTGATCGTATCTCGGCAAGAAGTAGCGAAATAAGCAACGTTTTGCCAGTTCCACCTGGTGCATCAAAAAAAAAGAATCCTCCTTGTCCCTAATTTTTTGTTCATCATTTAGTAATGGAACATTGCGACTAACAATGCCTGCCATTTCCACAGTATTGTACTGCAGTTCACGATTCATATCTGTGTTGAGTAAATCAGATGCACTTCGATTCGGTGAACTCATACCGAAATGACTGATTGGTAAATTCGCAATAGCAATGCAAAGATCCTCGATAGCAATCAATGATTCATTGTACATTGCATCACTGAATGATATCGTTAGATCGTTGTACTTTGTACGATATCGATACAAAATGTCATCAGTCATTGAATCTTTGTGATTATCCCACAACATTTGCGCTCGGGCCGGGAAACATGTAGTCAATACTATAGCAAATAGTAGACGAATTTGTGTTCCTGTGCAGTTTAATTCTGCTTCAGCAAGCATACTGTCCCATTGATTGTCATCTTCTAGTAAGCCTAGTGCAAGGCATGCATCTTTATACGTTGGATACTGTTGTCCATATACCTTGCGTATATCTTGAAATGACAATGGTCCGGTGACATTAACCAACAGCAGTCGCAGATAAAAACACTCAGTCTGCCTTGGATTGACTGTATATACACGTCCCAAATTATTTGATTTAAATAAACCGGGGCACGCATCAACTGGTGTCCCTTTCTTGCGGGGCATCCATTTTTTCGATTGAGCCCATGTAAAATATCGCGGAACTTCAGAATAGAGCAGTGTTTGTGCGAAGGCACCAAACGCATCCGCACGATTGCACAGTTCAAAAAATTCAGTGAGCGTGGTTTTTGGTGGATTTATAGCACGATCAAGCGCTGTATCGTCCGTGAAATATACGCGCTGGCCGTTTTCAAGATGGACAGCTAAATGGATAACTGCTGGATCTCTTTCATGAATTTGGAAACCAAAAATACGCCAGACAGCTTCATTGGAACTGATATACCGGCCAATTTGGTAATTCGTAATTTCATCATTTTCATTCAACGGAGGAGCATTGACATTAGTATTTTCAATTCTAAATACAGCCATATCACTTCCTTTATTAACATATTTGCAAATATATTTGATACTCTTCACCGAACTGCATGACTCAACATTAATATGAGCATTGAATGTTTTGCTGAGCAGAGGTGAATATGGTACCACCCAACGATTGTCAATGCCGATGTCTGCGTTACTGATAGTTTTAATGAACGATTGTCCGCCATTTTCAGTACTTCTTCGACGATATATTGGATATCCGTCATTATGTGTTACCGTATCGTTTATGAAATCTTTAGGAAAACGCTTAGTACATTTTCCGTCTACCATGCAAGGTGATGAACGATTCAGAATTCCGCACGGACCATGAATCATGTTTGTAGTAACAATATCAAATAGTAATTGATCAGTAGATGGATCTGGAATCTCTGCAGAAATTAAACTATCGATGTCTTCAGCACGTATTTTGTCGACGAACCAAATTAAAATGTGAGCATGAGGTAATCCACGCTTTTGCCACTCAACTGAATACATCCAACAACGTGTGGGACCAAATACATGCAACCTCGTAATAAAGCTGATTAAAGACTTTAATTTTTGTTTAAACACACGTGCTGTAATGTCATGACGATGTATTGCATTTTGTCCTGGTAATAGTAATGATGTAATTTCCTGCCATTTTGGATTACATGTAAAAGTAATAAAAAGACACGGTCGTCCATATTCACGCACGAAAGTCATAGCATCCTGTATGTACTCTTGCATGTGACGTGGACTACCTACATACGATGATGGTAAGATAACAGAGTTACCAATTTCGGCAGTGTCAGCGTTTTTCGCAATAGCATCTCGCAGGTGAATATATTCTTCCGCACGCAGCTTCTGTTGATTATATCGCAAGTATCGTAGTCGTTCACTCTCTATCTTCACATACATGTCGACCATAAATTGTTGGCTTAGCTCACGACATCGTAAAATGATATTGTCTCGGCCGCTTCTAATCATCAAACGATATGAATAAAAATCCTTCGAGCTAACGTTCTTATTTGTTTCGGCTCCTGTAATAATATATCATTGAATTAATTGAAGATTCTACAATAATAATTAATTATGTTTTTAATAATGAATGAATTACCTGTTACGGGATCTCGTTGTTTAATGTTTACGCAATATCCGTCTTGCACCTTCCAGAAAATTAGTGGATATTGGAGAGCGTCATAAGAACGGTGGGTATCACTAATGAATTGAAGATTATTATTTCTTCTTCGAATCACGATTTGTCGCGTAGCTGTACGGTCACCAACCATGATTCCAGCAACGTCGTCAACAACAGGTGCGTTGAATCTACGTACATGCTCTCCAGCTGGTGTTCTATCAGGATTGATGACAATAGCATGATTGTCACTTTGTAGTTTGTGCATGTGTGATTTGAATAATTTCAACAATTCATTATGCTCATTTAACAGAGCGTCCAGGTCGGTGACGATGCGCCTGGCAAAAGGTGAATTGAGATTGTGGTAATCGCAACGTGCATCCACGCGATTGGCGAGTGCACGTTCGGAGTCTTCGCCACCCATAAAGAGAGGAGAGAGATGAGATTATTTTATCATTTATGAGATTCGTTTGGCATTGGCAGCAATGAGCCCACTTTGTGATAAATTTGGCCTTTGATTTTGAACGTGGAATTAAATTGTTGACCGTTTGCAGCAATATTGTTAACTATTTCTGTTGCTCCAAACGACGTCATTTGAAAACATGAATTGAATGTGCGAATTGACTTTAGGAAAAGGCTAGAATCTGGATCTGTACCGATAAGTAAACCGTGTAATGGTTCAGGTGGTGTTTCAATTTCGGTTAGTTGTACTTTTCCTGATGAGCAACACATCCCAACTGGCTCATTTTTAAATTCAAGTGCATGACAATGCGGGCATTCCTTGTCCAAAGAACCAATAACCACTTTGGAATGAGCGTAATATTCAACATCAGGCTCATATTGGAATGCTAGTCGAAGAAATGAATCTGATGTAAATGCTCGAAGAAGTTGTTGGCGTTGTTGGTCAATGCCTCTACGTCTGTTTACTATGAATCTGCGCGTTTCTCTTCGTTCTAATTGTCTTTGTTGATTTCGTTCATCTCGCGCCTCTTGCGATAGTGATTCACGTAACTGCGCCATGCTTGCACGCACATCTGTATTATTTTGTTGGATTTATTCGCCAGACCTTCGTGCTCGTATATCTCGCATGACTGTTGAATTGGTTGTTCTACGACTCAAATTGGCCCCTTTACGTCTTTTTGGCATTGCTGACTGTAATATAAATAAATGAAGTTAAAATACTTACACAGATAGCAAGATTTTTTTATATTTGATAAGCTTTATCAACTGTTAATAAATAATTATTCAACATCATAGGATGTAATGAATATTTAATAATAGTTAATAAATTATTTATTAAATACGATTTATTTAATGTTACATTAACTATTAATAAATATTTATTGAATGTAAAAAAATATTTATTAAAGTTGTCTTCAAAGAAATTAAAATATTAATAGTTAATAAATCCTTCCATCAGTGTATTGGTAAAAAACAGTGACTTAATATATGTATGATATTTATTATTATTATTATTATTATTATTATTATTATTACTATTATTATATTGTATTCATTTGTTTATTATTTGACTTACCTTTCACAATAATGAAAAAGGTATATTTAAAACTATTTTCAAAAAGCGTTAAGTACAATATATACAGGTACGCAACACGTGTTTATTTATATGAATTTAACGTAATAGATGCACAGAAAAATTAAAATAATACGTATAAGTCACTGCTACGAAACTGTATATTGAGTAAGACAGGAGACCGCCTTCCTTCTCATCCCTACTCCGTGATGTTTGCTGGATGAAAGGTGACCCAGGTAGACATCTAGCGGGGATAACTGATCGATTGATCGGTGATTCGACCGGTGATAAATTCAGGGTTATATGTATTTACTAATGCTGTATCATAAAAAAATTTTAAAAAAAAAATTATCTAAAATTGAAAACAAAAAAATTTAGGGGTGGATTACCCTTAACATTTAGGGGGAGGAAAAATAGATGTTGTCCGATTCTCAGACCTACCCAATATGCACACAAAATTTCATGAGAATCGGGAAAGCCGTTTCGGAGGAGTTTAACCACAAACACCGCGACACGAGAATTTTATATATTAGATATATATATATGTATAACGCTTTTTCCCATGTTATCTTGTGAACACGATAACTGGAGTAATTTTGATGTAAATTTAACCAGCTTGGGATATGTTGTAAGAATAGTGAAAATCTCGGTCGAGTTCGTAGATGGGCTATCCAGCGCAAAGGGGGTGGAAATGGTGGGGGGTGGAAATTTTCATTTCTCTATAAATCCTTTATAATTGAAAATAGAAAGAAAAATCAAATTAGGCGAATTATCACCTTATCTTAACAAACAATTTTTGTATTTACACTTTTTCGATAGCTACAAATTCTTAGAAGTTATGAGCTGAAAAGTGATTTTCCCACCCTTCCCCTGCTTTCCCCCTAACTTAAAGTACGTTTTAACCTATGCATGTTACCCCTTATTGGAAAGCTCTCATCATTTGCAGTCTCTTCCACCTGCTTTCATTCTTGCAGCTCTAATCCTTATGAGAATAGAGGGCGAAATGTTCTTTTCCGTATTAGTATTAGTAGAGACGATACATCTAACGCTTTTGCCCATGTTATCTTGTAAACACGATAACTAGAGTAATTTTGATTAGATTTTAACCGTCGAGGGATATGTTGCAAGGTCGGTGAAAATATTGGCTGAGTTTGTAGATGGGCTAACCAGCTAAAAGGGGGTGAAAATGGTCGGGGTACTGAAAATTTCATTTTCCCATAATTCCTTTACGATTGAAGATAGAATGATAACTAAAAATATTCAAATTATTGCCTCTTCATAATAAACAACTTTTGTATTGAAACTTTTTTGATACCTACAATTTTTCAGAAATTATGAGATAAAATGCCATTTTCATTCTCCTCCCCCATTTTATCATTTCCCCATAGCTCTGTTACGACTAAAGACAGAGAAAAAAAATCAATTAGGCGAATTATCATCTTATCATAACGAACAACTTTTATATTAAAAGTTTTTGTCAGCTAAAATTGCTTAGAAGTTATGAGCTGAAAAGCGCTATTCACCCCCCCCCCAATTTATCATTTCCCCATTACTCTGCTAAGATTGAAGATAGAAAGAAACTTTCAATTAGGGGAATTATCACCTTATCATAACAAACTACTTTTATTTTGAAAGTTTTTGACAGCAAGAATTACAGCCACATTCACTCCCACTTTTTATACGGTAAACAAGCTGATATACCTGGCTTTGCTCCGGATTAAAATGCTTTCATGTCTAATATTTCTAATGTAAAAACTAGTGTTGTATAAAAATTATAATACACAAAATTTTTTTCTTATCTGAAACGTTTTTAATTAAAATGGGAATATCAATTGAAACAAACGATTTTTAAAAACAACCGTTTTCTCCATAAATTATTAGTTGTTATATGGCTACTTCAAATTTTGTTAACAATTACTAAAAGAAAGATTCAATGAATATGTTGAAACAATTAAATTAACTAGGTAACTATTCATCAATTTAAAGAATGAAAATAAATCAATCATTAGTTGGTCCCGATATAAATTGTTAATCGTCTATTTTTAAAATTTTCTTTCAGCATTCGTCCAGAATTCTGTAAATGTATTCTGGCAACTATATATATATTCGAATTATGCTTGTTCTTCAACAATAAAGAATATCATTGGGAATTCCGTATAAATTAATTTAAAAAATGTTAAAATGAGAGAAACAAATTGTATGGAAATGAAACTTTTGTCAAAGTTTTGTCATTTTTGTTGAAGGTGTAAAAAATAGTTTTGTGAGATAACGTTTTCCAAAGATATCGCGGAAAAACGACTTGCTTAATTTTTAATTAACTGAAATTTTAAGTAACTTTTGGGCTTTGAAAATTTGAAGGGGAACTTTCTCTTGCCTTAAATAAAAAGTGCGCTAACTCTGGTTGAAATCAGTCCAGTGGTTTAGGAGGAGATGTGGAACATACAAACATAGACACAATAATTTTTATTTAAATTAAGATAATTATTAAATAATTACAAGATTAAGATTGCTGGCATATACTATAAGCCATAAAAAAGGTTTTAGTGAAGATATCGTCAAAATTAATTAAGTATTTAATTTTATTTAAGTAAATAGTTAATTTTAATTCATCAAACAGTTAATTTTAATAGTTAATTTGATAATTAGTTAATTTGCCAGATTACTTTAATTTGATATTTAACTAAACATGGCTGCAACAAAATTTGTTTAATAAATTTAATATAAAATAGCCATAAAAGATATATAAGAGTTCTCTTTATCCTTTTTTATATAGAAAAACATCTAATTAACTTTAAAATTGTTTTGGGGGTTTTCTGCCTGAGTATTTGCTTTTAACTGATTTAAATTTTCCTGTCAAAATGGCTGCATTGATATCTGTTTGCGTTTTTTTCGTCGAATTGAGCAGACTGTATTGATTATTTATAATATACGATTTATTTACATATATACAGGTTGTTCCAATATATAGAGATATAAATTCAATGGCTGCTGCCTGTTGGCATAAGTTGAATATGCTCATGCAAGAGCCAGTTACGAACAATAGTAATAAAATTGAACATGGTAACTGCGATGTCACACATGAAGTGAATGCATTGTGAACTACTAAAACAATCTTGAATATGTATAATCCAATGCGTTACTCATGTGGTAGAGTAGATATGCGTTTCAATATCTAATAAAAACATGATGTGAAATACATAGGCGAACTCCAATGCTCATACCACGAGCAGACATGAAAACCAAACAACTTCTTCTAATTCTGACAGAGATGCAGGATGGCGGCGTCAAAGGGTTGCTATAGATTAGAAAAGGAGACAAACTAGTAATTGGAGCGAACAATATCCTATGCTTTAAACACACGTATTAAATTTGGAACTTACAATGTTTAATAATTTTTTATTTTCTTCTGTGTTAAGAATTTAGTGGCTATTATCTCTGTAACCAGGGGGTTCTCTAAATGAGCCCATTCTAGTAATGTTTAAATGTTTCATGCCATGTGATTTTAGCATATGACAAAGCAACGTTCGCACAATTATATGGTAACTTAGATTAAATAAACTGATTTTTAAATCTAGAGTAGTTCTTCATCCGTGTCAAGTGGCAATTTCTTGCTACTGTTTCAGATAGGCTGGCTTAATGTTATCTAGGAGATATTTGCACTGCTGAGTTGTTTATTTCTTTATGATTCCTACCTGTTGAATGATTATGTGTTGAGATATAAAAAAAATTGACCAATGTACTGACCGAAATATCTATCATCATTTTGGTATGAAAAATGGAATGATAAAACCTTGATATAGTAAAAAAATTAAATGTCATGTGAAAACAGAATCATAGCGTAAATACTGCAATGTGTAGAAACAATAAAGTCATTGGCTATGTCTGTATTGATCAATATGTAATATTTCATTATTTTTGTAACATTAACGTAAAGGAATCTACCTTTGCCTTCAAGCTTGCCGAAAAGGGATTTTTTTGCTTTGTAAACAATATATTTTTAATCCTTTTACAATAAGCTTTAGTAATTACTGACGTATACTAGCATACAGGGTCTCCACACTTATCGTGGTCCAATATCTAATTTCTAAACCGTTAGACATATAGTTCCAATTGGAAAAATGCTTTAGAAAAAGGGAATAAATATATTTTATGTTATTTTGAGTTACTAAATACATTTCTGAAAAAGTTACGAACTTTAACTTCTTATACGGTCCTATTTAGTAAAATATTCTTGACACTCTAACATTTTAAACAAAAAAAGTCCCACTCTTCTGCGACTGAAATAGAGCGAGTTATGGATCTTTGAATTTCATGATTTTTAACCAATCGGCGGCCTCGTCGAGCAAGTGCTGCGCATTGATTGGTGGATCGTCTTGAAGACGGCTATTGAAATGGTGTAAAGTGGTCTAAGTCAGCGATATTCAAGGCTCCATAACTCGGTCAGTTTTAGTGGCAGAAGAGAGGGACATTTTTTGTTTAAAATGTTAGAGTGTCAAAAATATTTTACTAAATATGATTGATAGGACCGGGAGACTGTATAAAAAGTTAGATTTTGTAACTTTTTCAGGAATATATTAATTCACTCAAGAAACATATATTATAATTTTTCCCTTCATTTAAAGCATTTTTCCAATTGGAACTATATGTCTATCTGCAATGGTTTAGAAATAAGCTATTGAACCACGATAAGTGTGGACATCCGGTATAATATCTAATATAAAAATGTATTATATGTGTTTGTATTTTTTTTACTTGTATATTTTGTTAGTGGGCCTCAAAATATTTTTGACATAACAGATGGGCCGCACAACCATAAAGGTTGGGAACCGCTGCTGTACTGCATTTGATATATCACGAGGATTTTACCGAATTTTCCGGATGATCCGAATTTCTTGGGATCCGAACAGAGGATTAGTTAGATCCCCAATTAGTTCGGATCCTCTGGGTTGTACTGAATTAACAACAAATATCGCAGTAACCTTGACGCAACTCCAGACATAAGATTACATCTGTCTTCATTTGGATCTAATTTTATGAAACTCAACTCAGTGAAACAAGTTCAAGGATCACACTGAAATTGTCTTCCATTTAAATAGTTGATTATCATAATGAGTAATTATTGACTTTAATCATAAGTTAATGCCAAAATCCTTTAATGCTATTTTCATATGTTTTGGCATCGAACGAATTTTGATTTTACATTTTATTACATTCTTATAAAAAAAATGGATAAAATGTATAATCAAAAATGATTTTATTCGAGGCGTTTGACGCTTAAGTTAACTTAAGCCTTGAACTTTTTTGCAGGGTGCCAACTTAAATAAGGGCCACCTCCTCATAACTTCAGAACGAAGGCAACTATAGTCATGAAAGTAGTGTCTAGATATAGTAAAATATCTATGCGCTATGCGATGAGACCCCCTTGCAGCGTCACCTAGTAGTGAACTCCGGAGTTAGCGCTCATATCTCGAAAACGGTAAAAAAAAATAGTGGAAAAGTGTCAATTACAAAGCTGTAGAGCGTTAATGATTTAGTACAAAAAGAAGCCGTGTGCATATTAATACTAAGAACAGAAAGCTCAAAATGCACATTTGATTCTTCTCGATTTACGAAACTGTGACATCACAAAACGGTTTACAAAGAGAAAAAACAGTTAGTTTTCACAAGATACCTTAATTTTCGTAGTCCAAAGTGCTCTTCGTCATCTATAATACAGATATGAGCCCTTGTTTAAATTTCACTTTGTACGCGTTTTAGCAAACAATTGGGTGCGCTAGCACAAGCAGCAGTAATGCGTCATAGAAAGTCCCACAATGTTGGCGGAAGGTCACATAGGCCTGCTGTTTGAGTTATCTCCACACGAAAAAGTATAATGGGATCATTTTTTTTGTCTGAAAAATAAGATTTTCTCTTTTTGTCCATGCCTTGTGACGTTACAATTTTGGAAAATGAAAACAAAGAAATGTGTATTTTAAACATTCTATTCCTTTGTATTAATGTGTACAAGGTGTCTTTTGGTACTAGTTTCGAGATAGGAATACAAACTTCGGAGTTTGCCACCAGGCGGCGCTGTAAGGGTGTTTCGAGAATCGTTGTAAATGTGCAAAAAACTCACACTTTTCACTTTCGATTTATCATTTGTGCCCCAGATTAGTTCGTTTCTGATAATCTTTTGTTATCAGCGGCGTAGCGAGGGTAAAGGGCGCCAGGGTCATAATAAGAGTTTTCGCCTTTCTCCTTAATTTGCACAAACGGCGCACGAGGTGTGTGCCGTAAAAACTGATATAAACGCACTAACGGTTTGTCACCATGGCCAGTGGCGTAGCGAGAATAAGTGGCGTCCAGAAAATATTTTTTATCCCAGTTTGGATCAAACGATGGACTTAACAAGCGTAAATGGCGCCAGAGGTATGGTATTATTTTTTCGTCTGCTTATCATATTTTGCTTGAAAAATGGCATAAATATTTTGACTCTATGAACTCCGGGGCATCTGCACCTCCCATAGCCCCAGGTAGCTACGCCACTGTTTGGTATTACACCTTCTTCCGTTCGTCTCTCCT